>VWZL01001922.1:327412-521145 GCA_013396915.1 Stercorarius parasiticus | reverse complement strand
AACACCCCCAAGTCCTTCTCCTCAGGGCTGCTCTCAACCCATTCTCTGCCCAGTCTGTATTTGTGCTTGGGATTGCCTTGACTCACGTGCAGGACCTTGTACTTGGCCTTATTGAACTTGATGAGGTTTGCATCTCTCAAGCCTGTCCAGGACCCTCTGGATAGCATCCCTTCCCTACAGCGGGGACCCTCTGGATGGCATCCCTTCCCTACAGTGTGCCAACCACACCACACAGCTTGGTGTCATCAGCAAACTTGCTGAGGATGCATTTAATCCCACTGGTCCATGTTGCTGACAAAGATGTTGTTTCCTTCTGGAGAGGGCCTATGTTTTCCCTAGCCTTCTGTTTTATCACTGACATATCTGTAGAAACTTTTCTTATTGCCTTTGACGTCCCTGGTGAGATTTAATTCTATCTGGGCTTTAAGTTTCCTAACCTGATCCCTCGCTGCTCGGGGGAGGGCTACCTGTCCTTGCTTTCACTGTCTGGAGACTACCATTTTCTGTTTGAGTTTGTCCAAGAGCTCTTTGTTCACCCATGCAGGCCTCCTGGCGTTTTTGCCTGACTGCAAAGATTTTTTTGGGGATGCATCATTCCTGAACTTGGAGGACGTTGTCCTTGAATATTAAGCTGCTTTCTTGAGCCCTCTTCCCTCTGAGGCTTTATCCCGTGGTACTCTGCCAAGCAGATCCGTGAAGAGTCTNGTGAGATTTAATTCTATCTGGGCTTTAAGTTTCCTAACCTGATCCCTCGCTGCTCGGGGGAGGGCTACCTGTCCTTGCTTTCACTGTCTGGAGACTACCATTTTCTGTTTGAGTTTGTCCAAGAGCTCTTTGTTCACCCATGCAGGCCTCCTGGCGTTTTTGCCTGACTGCAAAGATTTTTTTGGGGATGCATCATTCCTGAACTTGGAGGACGTTGTCCTTGAATATTAAGCTGCTTTCTTGAGCCCTCTTCCCTCTGAGGCTTTATCCCGTGGTACTCTGCCAAGCAGATCCGTGAAGAGTCTAAAGTCTGCTCTCCTGGAGTCCAGGGTAGGGAGCTTTCCATGCGCCCTCCTCACTGCCCTAAGGATCTTGAACTTTACCATTTCATGGTTACGGCAGACAAGGCTACCCCTGAGCTTCACATTCCCCTCCTTGTTTGTGAGAACAAGGTCAAGCATAGCACCTCTCCTTGTTGGCTCCTCTATCACCTGGAGAAGGAAGACATTCCAGGAATCTCCTGGATCGCTTGTGCCCTGCTGTGTTGTCCCTCCAACACATATCAGGATGGTTGAAGTCCCCCATGAGGACCAGGGCCTATGAACGTGAGGCTGCTTCTATCTGTCTATGGAGGGCTTCATCTACTTGGTCTTCCTGATGGGGTAGCCTGTTACAGATCCCCACTTTCACATCACCTGTCCCTGCCCTCCCTTTGATCCTGACACAGAAGGTCTCAGTCGGCTCCTCATCCATCCCCAGGAAGAGCTCCATGCACTCCAGCTGGTCATTGACATAGAGGGTGACACCCCCTCCTTGTTTTCCCTGCCTGTCTTTCCTAAAGAGCCTGTACCCTTCCATTCCAACACTCCTGTCGTAGGAGCCATTCCACCATGTTTCCATGATGGCAATGAGATCATAGCCCTGCAGATGGGCGCACATCTCTGACTCCTCTTGTTCCTCATGCTACGTGCATTTGCATGGAGACATTTAAGTTGGGTCCCTGCCGAAGCTGACTTACTGGCTGGAGTGGCTGGAATTCTTTTGTGCTGTACTCCAGGTGCTCTCTTGCTGACTTGTGAACCTTCTCCAGGCTCTGGGCATCTATTGCTAGCACTAGTATCATATTGGTAGGAGTAGGATGTTCTTATCGTTCTCTGAGAGATGGATTCCATCAGCCCACAGTAGACCTTGTTTCTCAAAGTAAGTCCCATGGTCTAAGTAGCTGAACTCCTGCCTGTGGCACCAAGTCCTGTAACGATTTGTTGATTCACCAGATTTGACCCCTTTAAACCCCTTCCCTTTGACTGGGAGGGCTGATGAGAAAACTACCTGTGCTCCACAGTCCTTTACCACTGCTCCTAGGGCTCTGTAATGCCTCTTGATACTCCTCAGACTGCTCATGGTGGTATCACTAGTTCGCATGTGAAACAACAGCAGCTAATAGTCTGTGGCCTGTACAAGGCTTGGTAGTCAATTGGTGACATCTCTGACACAACCTTCCAATAAGCAGCACGCCTCTCTGGAGACTGTCAGGTTGGCAAATGGGTGCCTCTGTAATTCTCAGAAGAGAGTCGCCTTCTGCTATCACCCAGTCGCTTGGCACAAGACAAAGCAACAGGTGTACAGTTGCTTCTCAATTGTGGAAGGTGATAGACAGCATCACAGCCTTGGCAATAGTGTATGCCCTAACAAAGTGCAAAGCTGCTCTTTCTGAGGACTTTGTGTCCGTTACTGTAACAGAGAAGGGTGCTAGGCAAGGTCACAGCCTGAGGGGAATTCTTGCACCTTGCTCCCTGGGCAGTGAAAAAGGACTCCACGCTCAGGGGAGTGTCGTGTGTCAAGTCACACATCAGTACTGCTAGACTTACTGGGATGCTTTCAAGTAGTCACTGCAATGAATGTTAAGCGGTGGACCCTGGACTGGTTTCCCTGCGGGATGAAACAATGTAAAGAAGATGAAAGCAAGTCTCCTGTTTTATTGTCACATGGAAGGAAGAAGGGGTCTACCACTGATACTCACAGAAACTCACTCTGTACCCTTGCCAAGACCTGGCATCACATCTAATGCACTTCTACCTGAAACAGGTTTCATGACATGCCTCCGTAAGTCTGTTGCTTATACAAACTGTATTATAATGTAATGAAATTTAAATTCACCTTCTGCAGCCAGCCTGCTGAGAACAGCATTTATGACAATCTAGATTCACTTTGCTACATAGACAGGAAAGACAGCTCTGAGGTCCCTGTGGTTTGACAAATAGTAGTGACAAGTGACTTTTTGCTTAAAATCTCACCTCCTCTTCTCACATCCATTCAAAGAAAATTTCAAAGCATGACAAATGTGGATTAGGTTTTATGCTCCTCCAAGCATGTATTTCCCTGCACAGGATCTGTGTGGTTTTTAGTGCTCGACGCCAGCCATCATACTCAAAGCCATGGACAAATCGTTCTGTGATGTCACAGTTGTGGTAGAGAGGTGGTGGTCGGTCCTTTCTCCCAATTAACAGGTGATAGGACAAGAGGAAATGGGCTGAAGTTGCACCAGGGGAGATTTAGATTAGATATTAGGAAAACAATTTATACTGACAGAATTATCAAGCATTGGAACAGGTTTCCCAGGGAAGTGGCAGAATCACCATCCTTGGAGGTATTTAAAAGATGGGTAGACGTAGTGCTTAGTGATATGGTTTAGTGATGTTTTTTGTCAGTATTAGGTTGATGGTTGGACCCGATGATCTGAAAGGTCCCTTCCAACCTAGACAATTCTATGATTCTATAACTGCTTGTCATTAGGGTTAGGACTTTTTCCAAAATTATATTAATTCACAACTACAGCCAAGACAGACCTCTTGCATCCAGGAAACAAATGAGCAGATAAGGAGACAGTTATAAACCCTGCTTAGCAGCAAGGCTTAGTTCTGTTTGCCTTGTTCTCTATGTGTAAGAACAGCTTAATTCTGAGCTGTCTCACATGTATGCAGTTTCTTAGGATCACTTTTGCGTGGACCCTGCTGGCCATCCTTCCCTGGCAGAAGCCAGTCACTCCTGGTAGATCAGCAGGGCATTTGGCTGGTGATCTCTCCCAGAGAACACTGTCAGGCCCTGCCAAGCCCAGCCAGACCAAGCAAGTGTAGACCACATCCAAGGGTATCTGGAATAAGAATTCTCTTTTTATTTTGTCTAAAAGCCCAGCCAGTTGGTCAGGCTAAAGCAACTAAGAAATGAGGCATGACAGTTTTCACAGCAGACTAACAGCAAGTATTTTTCCCTTGGCTCAATGTGATAGGAGCCTGCTAGGTAGAAACAATTTGTCAACATGAATGACAGTTTTCATTGCTCTGGTTGGCATTTGCAGGGACCTTATCTGAAGGCAACTATGTCCTTTATGTGGAAGCATTGATGAAGTATTTTAAAAAAAATGCTGTCTTTATTTTCCAGGTTTCTTTCTGCTAGTGATACTATTTACCATTATCTTTCTGTCAGTGCATCAGTACCACTGCAACAACAGCCTCACTGCACTTGATGGTCCACAGGAAAAACTTGTTTTATTTGCTTTCTAGGCCACGTGCTTCCTCAAACTGCAAGTTTAAATGTACAGAGAGGAAAGAAACCAAGCAGTCAACTAGCAGGAGTATGAAGAAGGAAACTGTGGCTAGACAAAAAAATGTATATCACACATTTTTTAAAAATGCCTCTGAATAAAGAGCCTGATTTTAAGAAGAGTGCTACAAGGTGGCTGCACAATGCAGCAAAGATAATAAATGCCTCAAAATCCCCTTCCAGAAGCAAACACACCTTTGAGGTTTCCGGTAACTACTGCATTATATCCTTTCAGAGGCTGTACACTGCTAAGCACACTGATTAGCCTCATTGCAAGAAGGAGTGCCCAGCTGCTATGCTGTCCCCGACAATGTTATCTTCTGCAGAGACACCCCAAGAGCCTGGCTGTTTGTGTCCCTGTATATGGCAAAGCCCCATGGTACTTTTCTCCTCCATGTTCACCCTACCAGCTGCCACTGACACAGAAACCACCCCAGCAGCTGACAAATTGTTCAAATATGTAATGCCACATGGTTGTTCAGGTGCTCTTGTGGAAATTTCCTTCTTTTTTGCAGGGCTTAACAACTAGAAAAAGGGATTGCAAGTGCCCAGTGGGAAGGCACAAAAATCCTGAAAAAAAACAAACCCAAACCCCAACCACCTGTGAGTGATTTTCACAGAATCACAGAATCACACAGAATCGCAGAATGGTAGGCATTGGTAGGGACCTTGGGAGATCATCTAGTCCAACCCCCCTGCTAAAGTAGGTTCACCTAGAGCAGGTTGGACAGGAATGCGTCCAGGCAGGTTTTGAATATCTACAGAGAAGGAGACTCCACAACCTCTCTGGGCAGCCTGTTCCAGTGCTGTCACCCTCAAAAAGTATCAGGTTGAGATGGAGTTCAAGTTTGTGCCCGTTGATCCTTGTCCTGTTGCTGGACACTACTGAAAAGAGTCTAGCCCCCTCCTCTTGACACCTGGCTTAACCTGACATATTTTGCAGTTCTAGAAGCCAAAATTTACACCATTTTACTGTATTTTTGCCTGCAACTCTCCCAAAAATGCTATTTCTGGAAAATTTAGTATCTATTATTTTGATTTCTGTGTAAAATGTTTGTATGTCTCAGGGACAGCAGGATCATCCCAAACCGGATCACGTGCTTGCAAAGGATCTCACTTAAACTGCAGATTTTTTTGATGCAGTGTGTCAGAGCTCTTGACATGTTTGGAAAACAGCAAGAGAAGGTGACAGAATAGTTTAGTGGGCCAACAAATAACAAACATTCATGTTTTCTCCTGTAAGCATGGTCTGTGCCTTGCTGTGCAGGGAAACCAAGGGAAAAGATCTACACATACTTTCCCAGAGCTCTCAGATGCAGACATTAACACTATAAGCAGAATACTAGCTTAGCAGCACAGCAGTTTTTATTTTCTCTAGCAGGAGTTTATTAAACTTTTGGGGTCAAGCTTTAGCTTGCATTAGTTCATCCTTAAATCAGGGACTGCAGCCCTGAAGGGGTTGAGTTTTTTTGATTGTGGGTTTGTTTGGGGATTTTTGTGGAAGTGGTTGGTGAGAGAACAACTTTTACATGCAGGCACCTCTTCAGATCAGAGATGCCCTCATCAGCCTGCTCAGTTCCTGGGTGATCTGCTCCTCAATTAGCAGGATGCTCAAACTCAGTACCCAAGAGCTAGTGTGCAATGAGCTTTTTGCTGGAGAATTCTCAATTTGAGTGACAATTGCCAAAACTAGAGGCTGCCTGTCAGTAGACTCTGTGCCATAAGAAGGCAGGAGGAAGGCAATGACCAGCCCTATGGCACCTTCGGTCTGACACAGTCCTCATATTGTCAGTTTCTTCACATAAGCTCTGTCAGATCTGCACACCTTAACAGTTGTTTTTCATGCTTTTAAGTGCTTTTATTTAATAAGCTGTAAGATAGAGAAGGGCCTTGTTAAATGCCACCAACTTGTGAAAACAACTCTGCTTTCTCATCTGAAGATGAGAAAGTGTTTATTCATTCTGGCACGCTTTAACGTAGCACAGGCACTGTTTCCCCATTTGTGAGCTGTGGCTGGAGGCAAGAGATGCCGCAGGGCTGCGAGGCGGATGGTGCTGGCAGTGGTCCTGCCAGCAGGGCAGAGGAGGGTGGCAGCCAGCCACACTGGCACTGGGTGCTGCCCCAGGGGCAAGCCAGGCCTTCAGCCTCCTAACCATCCCGTCCTCTAGAGCAGAGGCTTTCTAAGGGTGGCTCTGCAGGTGAATTGAAGGGCCAGACAGTTCAAGGATTAAATTTCTAGCTTTAATTCAACTCTACCTTCCTAAACTGATTTTACAGCAGCTAGGTCATCCCCTCCCACCCTTTATCCCAGCACCATCACATGTCCAAATCTCTGTGCTGGGTGTTCTGTAGCAAACCCAGATCAACAGACAAGTGATTCAAGGAAACAAATATAAATAAGCCACTACACATAAGCACCTGTTCGCATACTATTCCTGATATAGTATTAGTATTACCTAGATTAAACCATAATCCTGATAGTACATCCTGTACAAATCTTTTATGGATAGATAACTTTAATAATGTAAGCTTGACCACTCAAGACTGAAACACAGAGTATATGAAAGAGAGAGAAGTAGTAACGAAAGGATTATGAAGCAAGTATTCTGAATTTTATTTAATTACAAAGCACTGATGAGTGCTAGAGAGAAAAACTGACTTTTCAACCCTACTCAATTAAAGTATCTTTCCTCTCCTAGTAACGCTTTTGCGTTGTGAGCTTCCTGCATAGCCGTTGCAAGCTGTTTACTGTGTTTCTCCTTGTATAGACGTACTCTACCAAAGCATGTATCTTTCCACAGAGTTTTTTCTCCACCAGAAATTTCAGTCTCATCTTGCAAGAGCAAATTCAGTGACACCAGAGCAGTGAGACTCATGCAAAATGGTGTAACTGAGAAGGAAAAAAGAATGGATCTCATTATGAAAGCTGAAAATCAGTCATTAGTGATCATGAAGAGTAGTCATTAAAATTCCAGGCAGACCAATAGATTCATTGAAGTTAAATCCCAAACTCCCTCTTCAGGTCATAAAGCTCACTTAATGTGACCAATTTTGAACTCTGGTAAGAAAAATTTAATGAATTGTCCTCTTCATTAACATGGAAGGAGCTTGAAAAGTGGGAAAGCCAGGGCTAAATGAGCTATGAAATTTTTTCTGGTTGCTTTCTAAATGGCAGACATTATCAAAAATGTCAGTCTCACTAATGCAATTAATCACGTGACACGTGAGTTTCCTAGCACAACGAAGTTAGGCACTGATTTCCTTCTGGTGTTTTGGGTGGTTGTCATCCAGCTTGGGCATTTCACAATAACCAATTTTTTGCCTGCCTGGTGAAAAGGCTGTACTATTCTGTTTGAAGATGTGGGAATTTAGATCTTGATCCCATGGATATTCCTTAATCTTAGATAACTGATTTTAACCATCAAGGATTTTTAAGAGACTTCAGTACTTTTACCTCAGCTCCTCAATGTGCACAGGAGCAGAATTTATTAAAAGTGAGATTTTCCTGTTAATCACTCAGGAACTTAGTACCAGTAGCAGGGAAAGTCATCCTTTGGTGAAGCACTCATCTGCTTGAAATGGAAAACATTTTCCACATGATCTTCCAGGAAAAGCAGCAGGGTCCCCAGAAATCAGAGGCTTCTCCTGGCCGTGCCTTACTGTTGCCAGGGAGCCGTGTAAGCTAGCATGGGGCAGGTGCACTGTAAGTGGTCACATTTCTAAAGCCACTATTGCAATTAAGTAGTTAAACCAAAGCTTTTAGGTTGACCTCGAACATAGTAATTCTTAGTTTATGAATGTTTGGAAGGTTAGTATTTTAATAGTGTTCTCCGAGTGTAACTCGTGAAAGACAGTGACATTAGCTCTTCAGTAAAAACCGTTCCCCCCATTTTTGATCCATGATTACAGGCTTTAAGAGCTCACTTGAGTTTTGGAACAGGCCTGTGTCCCCTTACGTTGCTCTGCTCTCACATCAGCGTGCAAATAGAAAAAGAAAAAGCAAAGGCAGCCTTGCAGATAGCCTGAATGTGAATGTCTGATAAGTACTCCTCCTACTGCTTTCCCTGTGATTTCAACTACTGAAAAAGACAATGAATAATAAATAGCTTTGAATAACCATTTGTGTCTAGTCCTGTTTATTGAAACACCTGCTGACTGTGCACAATACACGAGGGCAATTTCAGGATGAGGTATCCACCCTGGAGAATATAGAAACCACCTACGTCTTATGTGTAGATGACCTGGGATTTTAATGGAGGACTGACTGCTTTTGGATGGTGACATACATAACATCCTTTCCCCTAGGAACCAAGCAAGTACATCAGTTCATCCAAGCAGTCAGAGAGCAGTGCTGTGCTGGAAAGCCATGTGAGGCCTCTGACACAGCTCCTGGGATTCCCATGAGAAGCATCTGTGAAACAGTGCGACAAAGGTGGTGGCTTCACTCTCCCCAGAAGCCCATAGCAGTGTGGAGACAGGGAGTCCCTGGAATTTTCAGACCTTTGTTGAAGGACTTGAGGTTAAACAATCTTAAAACAAGTCTATAAGTGTGACACACTTCACAACAGTCCTAATCTTCAGGCACTACTGAGAAGCTGCATCTTAGAAATATAAAATTAGTTTCCTAAGGGAGGTACCCACAGCCCCAGGCTGCAGTTGAAGGTCATGTCACATGTGCAGGTCAAGAACAAGTCTGCCTTTTTTAACCATAGTGGCAGTGCAAATTGGAAAATGTGGGCAAAAAGGCAGGTAAGGCACAATTCCGTAGGCTTGTCAGACTCTCAGTCACCAGTTGTGTGAATGATTGGGATGAATCACTCCTCTAGTGCTCTGGCTGGCAGCAGAAACTGCCATTTTTTCCCTTGTTCCTTCCTCCTGCTCGCACCTTTGGGGAATCCACAGGGTCAGTACTTCCTGCGGCCAGTTTTGCGTCCAGGCATTTGTGTTTAACATCCGTCCCAAAGCCACTGGTTGGTCTCCGATGTATGGGGCGCCAAGGCCTCCACAAGGAACACCTTTCACAGACTTGGTTGGCCATGAGGGCTGAGCCTGAGGAACATGGCTGATATCCCGGCATTTGCAGACTGTTCTCACACAGGCCCTATTTGAACGCTGTGCACGTCCTAGTACAGGGCTCTCTTAAACTCTTCACTCTCACCAGAAGTGTTTGCTCCTGGCTCCATAGGTTTGCAAGGAGAGGAGTAAGACCTGACAGTGGCCAGACCCTCCAACATGTAAAGGAACTACTATGAAAACAAGTGCACAGGGCTGCTGTAAGCAGCAGATTGGGGTGCAGCAATACTCCCCCCAGAGTACTCTTCTGGGGAGGAGAACAGTGAAGATGGTTAGAGGCAGTGCGACCAGACAGCCTCATGCTGCTAACCAGTGCAGATTGCATTGCTTGCCCACAGTGAAAGGACAAATGCCTCTTCAAGACAGCAGAGGGACCAAGAAAGGCATGACCTCAAGGAGAAGTCAGTGGCGACGGATGGGAATGTGGCTCAACCTCAGGAGAAAAACATTTATGAGACATTTACTTTGTCCATTCATAGGAGAAAAGGCCCAAGCAACAAAATAAGAAAAGCAGGAGGGCATGGGTGTTCAGCTATGACCGCTTAACTATATCCTCCTTGGATTGACAACCTGACTGCATCGCCATCCTGGTGGGCAAAGAAAAGCTCAGCAGGTGTCGATGGATGTTTGTTCATTCTCTGTTATTCCAGTGTATTTTTGTATCTCTCCTCAATATTTCACTTCGACACTGTGCCTTCCCCGCTGGTTCCTGTTTTAGTCATGAGGGTGCTTTGTTAAAGGCATTGAGATTAAGTACATAAACATCAGGTATCTCTTCAAAGTTAATGCTACCATTGCAATCTTTATTCCAACATTTTAATGAGACCACTGAAATATAAAGACTGTCCAGCGATGCTTACTGAATGTTGTGAAGGCAACCTGGGTTTTCCTCAAGCTGTCTGGTTTTGTGGGACTTCAGCCATACAATGCATTTAAGCTGAGTTTTTCTTAATCAGCTGAAGTTTGTGGGCAGATGGGTGTTTCAGCAATGGAAAGGACTGCCTGCTGCAGTCGTAGACTGAGTGCAGAAGCATTTGGAAGTCTTAGCAATTCCTTTTGAAACTCTTGATCAAAATCCTGTATGGTGAACAATGCCTCTGCCAACAAAACTTTCCAAGTCTCCGTGTCTCTTGACCATATTCATCCTCTTATTCAGGCACATAAATGGTGTACAAAAATAAAAGACAGACATTAACCAAGGTAGCCACATATGGCGTTTGGTGACCTCTGAGAGTAACCTGTTCAATTTGGGATTTTTCTGATCAGTGTCTAGCAATAAATCAATGGCTGATTCAGCTCCTAGTTCTGTGGCTCTGTGAGAGCACAAGAGAATTAATGATAACTGTCACTCACCTGTTAACAGTTGCCTTGCTACAGAGATGACATTATCATATGAAAGGCTTTGTTCTTTTTTTCCATGTGCTATGACCCATGTAATTATGTGGCTGAAGGCAGGTACATTTTACCTAGAAGTTGGACTGGCAAGGGGGAATCTACTGACAGTCAGTGATGCAAAAGGCAGGCAGACTTACATAACTTGTAAGCTTTGGATTGAGATCAGGGAAAAGAAAACGAAGCTAAAACATTCACATGTCGGATCATGTGCACTAGAACAAACCAAAGTAATGCTGTCACTGTCCATGGGTCAAAGGTGACTGTAAGAATAAGCAGATATCCAGGGCAGAGGATTAAATGGGGTTAGGCTGGAGATAGACAAGGGAGAAAGTGACCCAGATAAAGACAGGAAAGATTTAGAGGACAACTGTTACACTAGCTAGTGACTAGAGCATTAGCTTTTCCATAATTTTTGAATACCAGAAGCAAACTGATGTGTCTGAGCTTATCGCTTGCAGCCCGGGGCAATTGCCAGGGGAGTGCTGGAAAAGCATCTCTGGGGGGTACTCATCTCCAGCCTTACCTGGGATTTTAGGAGGGTTGGTCTGCTGCAGTGAGAGCCGGGAGCTCAGAGGCCACCCCCAGATGTCATCCCCAAGACCAACAGTGTCAAGTGAGACAGAAACCTTTCACAGGAAAAGCAGTGTGATGGATTATTCAAGTTTTCTCACGGGAAGAAAGGTGTCCTTACAACTAAGCTTAAATCCCTCTGCACAAACCAATGATGCACAATTAGGGAACCGCCTCCAGCACTTCCCAAGCTCATTAGCTACTACTTGGTCAAAGTGGTACCAGTGACCTCTTGGTACAGAGTAAGGCACACACACTCTCATGGTTGTCTCTAAGTATCTTTATTAACAAATATGGTCCCTCCTGTGCCCAGGTATCTCAAACGTGCATACAGTTTACAGGTCATGATGAAGACAGCAGGAGCTGTGATTCCTTTGCAGCTCTGGAAAGGCAAGGCAACAAGCCCACTCCAAAGGGCAAACTGTTTCCTTGTAGGATACAAAGCCACATGGCTCAGTGAATCACCACATCTGCAAGGATGGAAAGAGTCATAAACACCTCTGCACTTAAAAGCCTCTTTCTCTGACAGGTGTTGGATTCAGACTCTAGACTCCCACAGCCCTCACCTCCTGTGCAGCCCCAGCGGACACTCTTCCCCACGTCAGGCTCCTTCAGGTCCTTCTCTAGATGGGACTTAGCAAGAGAGATACACCTGTACAAACGCCTGCACAGTATAAAGTGAGCTTTGCTGCTCCTGCAAATCAGGCACTTCTGGTGAACTCAGTTCCGTGTTTGGAAAACTTTCTCTTCCTTCCTGTGATAAGGAGGACCCATCAGGCTGCATCTGCTGATCAGTGCTGAACATAAAAATAACATTTTCTGTGTTTTGCTGTCCATAACATTAAACATCTTTTGAAAGCTCAGCAGCCTGAAGGAAAGGAAGAGAATAGACTGAACGGCCATGAAAGCATCCTGAAGTGACATTACCCCTCGCCCCCTAAAGTGAGACATAGCAGCCCAAAGGCTTGGTTAGACTTTGTACTTTTGCTGACTGCTTCTGTCAAAAGGCAAGATGAGGAAGACCATTCAGGCCATGGTTATGCTATAGATAAAACTGTGAGAACTCTAATACACAAGCTTTCTTTTGACTGCAAAACAAACCTTAGAAGCAAGACAAACCTAGTGAGAACAATAGCCCTGTGAAAAGGAGGCAAAGCATACCCAAGATAGTACATTTAATGCTACCTGAAATACATAGCTGATGATTCAAAGCTGACTACAAAGGTCATTAGCATCTGACTTTGAACAAGGAGCTGACAGAGGTGTGACAGGGGAGCAGGTAAGAGCAACAGGCCATTTTGTGAAATATAGAAATCAGCCCTAAATGTTGTCCTTTGCAGTCTGTCAATTATAAGCTTACTATGTCAGGTAAAAGGGAGTTTCCTTGTAAATCCAGAACCACACATCAAAGGCTTCTGACAGGATGCATCTGCATATGCGGGAAACCCACAGGCCTCCCAGATCTACTTTGAACTTTAATGCATTCCCATGTGGCTCTCAGGTAGCCAACAAAAAGAGGCAGGTCCCCTCCTCCCCCTCCCTGTGGGGTGCAATGCAGATCAGGAAAGTCCTTCATTTTGCACAGAAAGGAATTGCCTAAGTGTTGCAGCCCTGTAACCTGGCTGTTTCAGTCATGGTGTTTAGGCTTCTTTAGCAGTACGCTGAGAGACTCTGCAACGATGACATGTGCAGCTAACAAGCATAAAACAAATATTGATTGTCTAGCAACACAAAATATCGCTAGGATTTAATGGGGAGCTCAGATGAGTATCATGCTCACCATCCCTAGGAGACTTTTGAGGAGTCACTGGTGGCCAGGAAGGCATCAGGCAGATGGGGAAGGGCTGGTCTCTGAGGATTCCTGGGACACAGCCTCTGTGTTGCTGGCTTATTTTAATTTCCTAGGTCAGTTGACATAGGTAGCTCTGATGACCCTATCAATGACCAGCTCTGGTGTTTTTTTTTTCATTTTAGGATTTTATACCTTTAGAGGTTGGCGTTTATCACTTTGAATCCTTCAGCATCTAAAACTGTGTCTCAACAAGCTTAGTCCTCTATGTGATTTTTCTTTTATTATTTTTCTGTGGACTTTCTCACAATTGTTTCAGCTACTGCTGAACCAGGTAGGCAGAGTTGTCCCTTCGGAGGCTCCCTCTGGAGACGAGTTGTGGTTTGTACAAAGAGAGGCACATATTTGCCACCACGTTTGTGGCTGCGTTGGTCAGTACTGTCTCCAGCTACAGCATCAAACCCAAGCTTCAGGACGCACCTCTGTCAAAGCTGAAGTGCTCTTTGGGTAGGTAAGGGTTGAACACAGGTTATGCTCTGAGGGAGAAGAAATACCTCCCTGTGCTGTAGAGAAGCTGTGCATACAGTGACCCAGCCCCACTGAACACCCTAGCCTCAGCTCTTGGGAAATGCAGGGCATGCCATGCGGTGGTATTTGGAGCTGTGCCAGGCTGGGTATCTGCACTACATGACTCTGCAGCCCTGCTTGTCCATCCCCCTGTGGCAGGAGCACCGCAGGGTCCTGCACCTGCAGGCTAACTGCAAAGAGCTGGGCACTCTGTGGCTCACAAAAGCACTTGGTGACCAGCTGGGTGAGGGCTTCTTTGTTTCAGTTGTGAGTCAGAGCTCTTCCTATGGCTTCTGCATGCAGGTGTCTGAACCTACAGACTCCTGCTCTGTGCAGTGTGAGCTTCCTCTCAGGCAGCGTTTGTGTCCTTTGGCCATGTGCTAGCTTTTGTCCAAGGCCAGCCCTTCCTTCCCTTTCAGCCTGAGCTGAGCTACACAATGGTGGCACTCCAAAGGAAGAGCATTTCAGCATGGTTTCACCATTGTTTTGCAGTGGCGGCAAATACAACATAAAATCTCTCCAACTACTGAATGCTGTAGTATGTACTGGAAATCGTGTTGTTTTGACCAACTAGCTAGATGGAAAAACTGGTGCTTTTGGTAAGCAGTCATATTGTCCCCAGCAAAATAAGAGCAATTTTCTATTATTTTCACTTCTGTCATTGATTAGTTATGATACATACAGGAGGTCTGTAGGTTTAAAAGACAGAAAAGATCCATTATTGCCTGGGCCATACAATGCAGGTCAGTGGTTTTGTACTGAGCTCACAAGGTACTCCAAAAAGTATGTGTTTATTTATCCTGAGTCTGAGTTTTCTAAAAGAAACAGAAACTCTTCCACCTGTCATCAAACTATACTATGAGTTTCATCTCTTTTTCTCTTCTGTTCCTTTTCCTTTCCCCTTTTGTTCAAAGGACGAGAAGAATCAAGTGTTGATCACAAATGCTTGGCTGCAGATGGTGAGTAACCTGGGTTAATAAAGGAAAGAAACACCTTTCTAATACCAAGCTACTGAATGTGATTTCTTAGCTGAAAAACATGATTGCTGTCTTTTAACTTGTCTATAATGTGAAATAAGCAGGCATTTTGAGTCCTTTGAAATTTCTCTATTTCTCCTTTTAGCATTGAAAATAAAATGCAGGAGACTACATTAATCCTTTGGCAGACCTGTTGACATTTGGAGGGTGAAAACAACTGCATTGTTATGCCAGTGGATGTAGGGATCTAGAAACAAAGAGCCCAAAGTTAGGGTCCTACCATAGCTGAAGGAGAGATTCTTCAAGGGGCTGAGTCGTCCCCAAGGAAAGTGATAGGGACTTGTTGTGAAGGAACCAGACAACCAGTAAGACCAGGCACCTTACGCTCGTGGCTTCTGGAAAAATCCCCACCTCTGTCTGAATAGGGGAGCCAGGGGTGACACTGTGGCAGGCGGGGCACATGCCCCTGAACACAGAAGTGATGCAGCCACACTGGACCATGCAGGGACTGCTCGGGCTGGGTTGTGGGTTGGCCAGGGACCACAAGCAGCCCCATGCTGCATTGCTACCTGCAGTGCCCAGGCACGTCAGTGGGAATATTGCCTTTCCTCTCGCTTTACAAACCTCATCCATAAACATTCCTCCGCTCTTTTCTGCACCCTGCTCTAGCTGAGGAGTGACCTGCGCTAGTCATGCAGGATAAGTAAAACTTACCTTCACTGAGGGCTTTGGCGAAGGGAGTTTCCCATCAGGTCTGCTGCTGGCCACCTATGGTGAGACATAGGGTCTTTATGACATGTAAACTGAGCCCCTTAATGGCTTGTGCTCAGTCAAGATGCAGCTGTGGACGGAAAAGTCTCTGGGAGACCTGAATGATTGAACTAAATCTGCTTTGACTTTAGCAGCCAAACCCTGTGTCATGTTAATGGTGTCAAGTGAACAGGCTGTTCCTTTCTCATCTATCTGCTGGGATTTGCAGCAGAAATTAGTTGTTTACTATTGTGAAAACTAACCCAGACCAACCTATAGAACTAGGGACTGTTAGGAGTGAGCCTGTGGGTGTCTTATCCCTTACAGATGTGTTTTTCAGTAATAGCATCAATAACTGTTTCCCTTGCTGCTCTCCCACAGAGCTTTGCAACCTTTGTGACTTAACAGTCACAAGGTTCAGCACAAAAGCTGTGCCTGTACCTTCCTTGAATTAACTGCTTGGGTTAGGGTGGAGGAAAGGGGACCAGAAATAACCCCTTGGGATATAAAGTTCATTTGCCTACCTCTCATAGCAAGGTAGATATTAAAATAACCACCTAACAGTTGTAACAGATTAAATTATTTTCACCAAAAAGGGACTCAGACTGTAATCCATGTATCACTGGTGATGCTCAAGTCATTCAAACCAACTCAGCTCAGAACCACCACACTGGACTACTGCCAGTGTTTCTGCCAGCCCACCAGAAAAGGTTTGGGACGCCTGGCTTCAGGTCACAAGGTGCAGAGTTTAGACATTAAATTAAAATATGTCTCACAGCATTCCGTCATCACACTGTGTATTCCTCTGTATATATGCAGACCTTTCTTAAGAATTAAAGCTGACCATTATACTATTATCATACTAATGCTATTGCTACTAGCAAAATCCATTTTCTTCCCATAATATTCCAGACAAATTAGAAGAATTTACCAGCTCATATAATCTGATGTATGTATTTGCC
The DNA here is from genome assembly GCA_013396915.1 of Stercorarius parasiticus. Classification (NCBI taxonomy): domain Eukaryota; kingdom Metazoa; phylum Chordata; class Aves; order Charadriiformes; family Stercorariidae; genus Stercorarius; species Stercorarius parasiticus. The sequence continues at coordinate 504,757 of VWZL01001922.1, read as the reverse complement.
AACAGTCCTGGGTTGACGTTTACTTGTCTTGGGATCAGTATGAATACCCAGGGGTGCAGAACCTGCGATTTCCAGCTGACCAGATTTGGGTACCAGACATTCTTCTGTATAACAGGTAAGCAAGATGCGCAGCGGCCGGTGGGAGCCTAGAACTAGGGCATTAAATGCTGTAAATCAGCCACACTTCAATGATATTCTGGGGCTTTTGCCATCTGGGGATTTGCCTCTTAATCTTGAAACAGTCAAAAAAAGCTAACAAGTGCCAGCTAATAGATGTTTCTAATAGCCAATCTAAGTCTTCCTTGCTGTAGTTCTGCAGACGTTGTCTTTACCTTTTACTAGTGAATGCAGATAAAACTGTGAATATTCTCCTTATAATTACCATGGCTCTCCTGGAAAATTATTATCATGTCTCTGCCATAGTGTTCCTGCCTGGGGTAAACAAACGGATTTTCTTCTCGCTTTCCTTATCACTCATATTTTATAATTGTCTCCATCATTCGTCTTCCCCTCTGAACACTCTAATCCGTTTTTCCTCCTCCAGAGCTGAATCCAGCTCTCTAGCAAGCACCTCTGAACTGTTAAATGGAGTGGATCTCTCTCGACAGATGTCTTCCAAGACGAGGGGATTTTGGTTTTTCTCTGATTATCTTAGTTTTTGATGTATCACAAACCTCAAATGTTGTACTTCAGCATTGCTGTCTGACTAGATTTTCACAGATCCGCCTTTCTCAGAGTTTTAACGGTGATACTTTCTCATCATCCAGATTGAGTTTCTTTCTGTTGGTTTCCCCTGTTCACTAAGAACCATTTTCCCCGCTACACCTTCACTACAAGATAGCTGAAGAAGGCTTGGAGTGACCGGGATTGTTTTAGAGCTCTTTACTTCAGCTTTTACTCCTCAAAGTGTCTATTCCTTTCCATTCCCTAAAAAGTAGGCATATAGCCTGGTCTATATTACTGTAGTTTGTTTATAACAACATGATGTGGCAAATGCTTTCTGAAGTTCAAATGTATCACCTGCCTCTTCTTACTCAGTCAGTGAGAAAATTAGATTGATTTGGTGCAGTTGGCCCTTGACAAATCTGTGCCAGCTGTTTTCACTCCATTTTCTTTGTAGTTAGGCTGCTGTGTCTATAATTTCACCTTTAAAAAAAAATAAATCAGAATTCTCTTTGATCTTGTCTAATTCACCAAGCCCTTCCCTGTTATCCACGAGCTCTCACAGATAATTCTTAATGCTTCAGAGGGTATTTCGGCCAGTCCCATCAGTTCTCAGGAGTAAATTTCTTCAGCCCTGCCAACTGGAATCTGTCTTATCTACATTTCTTTAACCTGTTCCTCCCCTATTCTGCCTTGGTGTCCTGCCACTGTGTGAGAATTAATTGTGTTGAGCCACAGCTAGTGAAGAGTGAAGCAGAGAAGGTGCAGATGTCTGCACCCTGTTCTTTCCTTTCCTTCCACAGCAGGTAAAGAATCTGTCTGGTCCTTAGTCTTTTCTTTGTTTCCTTGCATTTATAAAAACCTTAGTGCCTTAATAGTTACCACTCGTTCTGCACTTAGCCTTTTCAATTTTATCCTCTCTGTTTTGTGCTGGGGGCAATAATTATGACTGAGGAATCAGACATGAATATAAAGCAGGTCACAGGAGGAACAGAGGGTCTGAATTTTCCACATCTGGTTATGAGACAGGGTGTGTAAGATGGTGTAGTCATGCAACATAGTCCTGCACGTAGCCATGACAGGCAAGGCTGTAGGTCATCATCCAGGGCAACCCTCCATAGTTAATCTCTTCCCCAGAGACCTTCTGGAGCAAGCCCCCAGGCCTGCTCAATTCTTGTCCTTGCCCAGGTCATTACTCCCTTATTTTTCTCAGAATTTCTGGAATCCTAAAGAAATTCTATTTTCTTGCTTTCTGCTCTTAGAGTGTCAACGAATCTCCTCCTACAAACCCCAAATTTAAAACAACTCCCCAGTGCCTTCCTTCACTGCTTGAAGAAAATCCTTGGCCCCTTTGCAACCTAAGAGACTACAGAATTGTCATCACAGCCCATCATTATACTCTTACAACAGATACCTGGGTAACAGATAGCTCGATTTACGCTCTGAGCTGCCTGATTCTGACAGCAGTCTCGGAAAAAGCTCGCCATCCTTACTGCCCAGTCTTTGAGTACAGCTAGCATGACACTTTTGCTCCTTTCACTTCTGCCTTTGCTCTGAGACATCCAACAGCTCTGCCTCTTGCTTCTTTGAGGATATTGCCGCATGCCTGAGTGCAGACCAACAACGTCTATAAGAAGCTGAGATTCTGATCAAGGGTGGACTCATCACCCAAGGGCAGATGGGTGCAGATATTCTGTGCATTAAATTCAGCCAAAAGATTATTTTTATGTTGACAGTTACTACACCTTAACTCAAACGTCAGCTTGCATTTTCTTTGTTTCATTTCTACTGTGTTATAGTGCGGATGAAAGATTTGATGCGACATTTCACACAAATGTGCTGGTGAATTACTCTGGATCCTGCCAATATATTCCTCCAGGTAGGGCACAGAGACCATTTCTTTGTTTTAAGTAAATATGTAGCTTTCGATAAGCACAAGCTGTTTTCCTTCAGGAAGGTGTTTAGAAGCAGTCTGTGGAAATTTTGTAAGCTGTGTAATTAGGGGACAGATCTACTGAAATAATTCAGCTCCATTATTAGTCATGTATTCCCACTTCACAAATCAATAAATCACTCTCCTGAGCTGTTTGCTTAGAACGTTCAGAGGCCCAAATGAGGTGTCATGTAAGCAAGGTGATGTGCACCCTCACATCACATTTCATGTCCAATGTAATCAGCTCTTTCTTGAGAGTGGAGAGGCGTGTGACCACAGGAGACCCCGAGAGCAGCACTCCCTCTGCAGCGGAATCATCCCTGCCAGGCTGAGACTAAAGCTCCAGGTGAAAAGGCAAACTGAGACTGGTCTCAGCCAGCCAGATCCAAGTCTCAGCCTGCTTTGCATTGTTATTGCCCAGCAGCCAGGATCTACCAGCAAATACACAGGCTACTCCCACAGTAACTCACTGTGGTGGACAAGAAATAGATAAACTTTTTATGTCATAGCTGCTGGCAGACTGACACCGAGCATGACCACAGACCACCGGGGAACAAGTGGATCTTCCCTGATGTCTGTATCCTCTGTTAATATCCACCCCTAAGACTTCTTAAAGAATCCCTGCTGTTTCACGGGGACAGACCCGTGGGCAGCAGCAAGATACAGGAATAAAACTGGCATGTACCAGAGTAAAGCCTTCTCCATCCTTCCAGGTAGGGAGCTGATGCAGAGGGTGACTATATGGGCAAATCTGGCATCATCTGGCAGATCTCCTGGTAAGCTAAGAAGTCCACGGTGAAGAATTGGTTACCCAAGGAAAAAGTAAAGAGAGAAAAAATAATAAAGTAAATCTGTTGTGTAAAGAAAAGGAAATCCTTTGTAACAGAGATCTAAGTGCTGCCAAACTCCCTTGCAAAATTTTAGAAGGGAAAAGTTGATAATCAGCCCACTGACTAGCAACAAAGGCTCACAGCAGCAGCTAGATTAAGACACTGGAAAACTTGGAAGAGTGGAAAAGATGGTGTTTCCAAAGCTTCATGAAAATTTTATTTCCCATGACTCTGAGAGCAGGCTGTACTCACCACTGCTCTCTATTATACGAAAAAAGATAGGTGTAGGAGGAGACGGAAAGGACAAAAAGGGGACAGCTGTTTGCTATTAAGGAAAGGAGCTGAGGCAAGATTCAGGAGAAACTCAGAGAAAATCCTCGATGTAGTCCATCCAAAAATGGCCATGATGGTGGGAGTCAGACCTCACAGAATGTAAATGGATGAACAAAGCAAACCTAGCCACCTCGGTGTAGCACTGTTTGTGCAGGGGCTGTTTGTGCAGGTCTTGCACGCATAGTTATGGCACAGTCCCCTCAGACTTTGCAGCAGCAGTCAAAGACAGTATTCAAGGATCTCTGTTTTGGGGATTTTATCTTCAAAAAGCACAGGTGAAGAACTTACCAAAAACCACAAAACTCTGCTCAGTTAGGTGACTCAGAGCTGGGATTCACATTGCCTGGTGTTTCAGGGAGCACACAGAAACAACTGCTGCAGACAGGCAGGGTAAGTGCAGCATTGGAGATGGTTTCCAAATGAAGCCAAAGCTGTCTGTCTTTCCTTCACACAGTGCCTCTGAACTGCCAGCACGCAGTGAGCTGGTGAGATAAGGTGAAGTCTGCAAAGCCGTGGGCCCATAGTGGTGAGGGTTCTCAGGGGTGACCTCTCTGCTTTGCCACCGGCTGCCAGTGATGCAGGGCGCGCAGATCGTCTTCCCCACTCTCCAAGCCTTCCATGCTGTTGGACGGCTGGGGAAGTCCCACAGCCACAGCTTTGGCCCCAAGAAGAAAGTTCGGACATCCAAACTCGTTTATTTTTTTAATTCTTCCCTCAGCTGAATAACAAAAAAAGGGAAATAATTAGTTTGCAACAATATACTCGCCTGAACTGCTTAAAATGTCACATGAAATAGTGATAGTAGACTAGACACATCCAGAACAAAATTCCAGTCCCAGGTTAATGCACACAAGATAAAAGCCAGCACAGAGCAAGACTTAGCATAACAATGTAATTTCAAGGGACTGTGAGCCTAATGCAGGGCCTGACAAGGAACTCCTTTCAAAGAGCTTGTCACAGTACTTTCTGCCATACTGTGTGGACATCTACTTACTCTATGCTCTTGTCAGGTTCTGCAGCACTGCCTGTGATCTGCTGGGGCTAGCCAGCAGCAGGAGACAGGCTGGGCTGCTGCTGGGTGGCCAGAGTGTTCTGGGCAATCTACCTCAAGGAAGCCGTGAAAGAGGGAGGGATCTTCACTGGTGCCCAGGAAGGAAGCTTATTCCATTCATGGCAGAATCTTCCACCTGCACTAGTTATTTGGTTAACCCATGAGAATATCACACAGACTTTTGGAGAAGAAAGTTGCTCATCATCAGACAAAGAAGAACAGAGATGAATGGCACCCTGCAAATGCTTGATTGTAACTGATTTCTATCCACAGGCATTTTGAAGAGCACATGTTACATTGATGTCCGCTGGTTCCCCTTCGATGTGCAGAAGTGTGATTTGAAGTTCGGTTCCTGGACTCATAGTGGCTGGCTGATTGACCTACAGATGCTTGAGGCTGATATTTCCAACTACATCTCAAATGGAGAATGGGATTTAGTGGGTAAATAGGCTGCCTGAAAAATTTTCAGTTGTCTAATTTTCAAAGGCAAACCCCAAATATATAAAAAAAGTCAATCCCACCAAGACACAAAATACAGATATTAGAAGTTTTTATGTAAGAGGCAGCAAAAAAAACCACCCCAAAAACCAACCAACCAAACCAAAAACACCACAGACCAGAGATAACTGTTCAGCCGCATTCATGGAACTGTGTCTGAAAGCACTGTGTTCTGAAGCAATTGCCTGCAACTGAGTACATACGTGAAATCTATCAAGCAGTTTGTCAGTACTAAACATGGGTGCATCTCATGTAGGTGCACAGAAGACTCCTGTCACACATAATCTAACACATCAGCCAAAAATTGGTTGCTGTAAAAACCACTATTTCAGCAAAACTGGAATGAGCTTTTAAAGTGATGAAGCTCTCTCACCCAGAAAAACATCAAAGTGTTGACCAGTTCATAATATCTGTAAATAATTGCAGTTCAGTGTGTCTCTTCCCCTTGGTGCTTTGGAAGATACTTGTGTTTTTAAGAGTTCCTAGTGAGTTATTTTGAACTCATTTATTCACCTGTGAGAAGCAAGCCATGGAAATTGATAGACCACCCTGAAGAGAGCTTGCAGAGGGACATTTCATCTTCTAGTCTGCAAATGTATACCAGGAAATAACTGTCACTGACAAACTGCATGCAATACTTTTACATTCAGGGCATCTGAGAAATAATACAATAAGAAACATTGGTATTCAGTTTAATGAGAAGGTGAAGGACACTGCAGGGAAGTCCTTCTGAAGTCTGTCCGTCTCAGAGCACTCCTGACTGTCCAATATTCCTTTGTAGTGGTTATTTCTGTTTAAAAAGCTTGCATATCTGATTAAGAGACTGGCCAGTCTGTGGTTTATCTGCCTTAAACCCTGAGCAGGTGTGGAGAAAACAGGTCTTTATCTAGCTCACACAGGAAAATCACTAACACCTCAGGCAAGCCACGGCCATATCTTTTATGGGCACTTTGCCACGCTCCTTACAAAACATACACATTGTCACATCTTCTCTCATATGCACAGAAAAAAAAAATGAGGTGAGCAACGGCGTCATAAGAAATACAAGCTACTAAGTTCTTCCATCTCACCTGACTTTTCCTGTGCTGCTGCAGACCCTGGCACGCAGCATCTCAGGCTACTGCTGCTGGGTCCCTGAAGTACAGCTAGATCAGATAACTGTGTCTCTTAACCTTCTGTAATGACAGACTTTAAGCTTAACTTGACACATGTTTTGAAAAGTAAACCACATCCTGTTTGCTTATCCTGACAAAACAAAGCAAATATGTATAAAAGAATTAGAGAAAAAGAAGAACCAGTGGCACTTGCCACACAGAAAATGTACTGCATGGGATAGTGATCATGAAATCAGCTGTTTTTCACCCTTCCCTGGATCCAGTAAGGGAGAATACATGTTTTACTGGCCACTGCTTGCAAATCTTTCCTTGCTGAGGTTAGGACACTGAGAACTCTTTTGATCTGACTCAGATGAGCTTTCTTGGCTAAGTCAGGTTCTAATGACTAGGAAGGCATGAAAATAAACCCTAGAAGACACACAAGGTGCACTAGAAACAGCAGACATCTTACACTGTTGCTTCAGACATTGCTGGAGACACTGATACACTGAGTTACATTGGATCATTTAACTCGTAGTGATGTATTTCAGCTTTCAAACAACATTGAGCTGAGACGTATTGCCCTTTGTCACCTTTAATCTATTCATCCATGTGTACATCATTGGCCACAAGTGTTAAAAAATGAATTTTGCCTGGTAACTGATTAGGGAGTGTCTTTTCTCTCTTATCAATTGCCACAGGACACTTCGAAGCACTCTTCAACGCGCAATGCGTGACAGAGGCGCCACATATTGTCTCATAAACAATCAGGTCCTGGCCCATTGCAAGATGATTCCCAGGGGTCCTGCACCTCTCCTCACTGCTCTAATTTCCCTGTCTATAGGTGTTCCAGGAAAGAGGAATGAGTTGTACTATGAATGCTGCAAAGAACCATACCCAGACATTACATACACCATCACCATGCGCCGACGCACCCTCTACTACGGCTTGAACTTACTCATTCCCTGCGTTCTCATATCTGGCTTGGCATTGCTTGTTTTCCTTTTGCCAGCTGATTCAGGGGAGAAGATTTCTTTAGGTACGTGCTAAAGAATTCACTTCTTTCGCAAGCACTTCCTATAAAACAAATTAAATAATTCCTGGTGAATAAAGATTTCCCTGGAGGAGTAACAGATGAACTTGTTTGGTTGCAGAAACCAGGGTATCATCTTTCTGTACGCAATTCACACATCATGTGCTAAACACTTTGAAATCATCTGGATTTCACCCTGCGATGAGGCAGAACTTGTTGCTGGCACAGGCAGCAGTGGTAGTACACTGTTGTCCCTGTTTTTCTGTTCTTTAGTACGTGCCAGTGCTTTTCACGGCTGGATTAACCCTGTTTTTCAGATAGGACATACTAAGGCAAATAAAGTGAAGGGTTATGATTAGCAGCAGTCGGGCATTGGATTTTCGTCTTCCATGTTCAGGTCCCAAAGCAGCAACCCATGAGTACGTCATGAATGCAAACAGTGGCAGCCAAGGAAGGGCTAAATGAGATTTGCTATTTTGTGTGTTGATAAAGACAGGAGGGATGCTTCCAAGAGAAGACAGGGGAGAGCTGGAAATATACAAGATTGGCGCAGGCGAGAACTTAAGGTTTAGTTGTGCACAATTCCAGTCAGGACAAAGACCTTTAAATCATATGAAGTGCCCTCTCCAGTAGTAGAACAATCAGGGACCTGAGCAGCCTGTCTTATGAGAAGTAAAACACAGGCTACGGGGGATATAATTGCTGTCAACGAAAGATAGGCCAAAGACAAATTATTAGTTATTAGAGCTGAAGTACAATATTGCAGCCAAAAAAAAAAGGAGATAACGTTCATGCCTTGACATTGTAATTTCTGAATACCAAGGCAGTTAGGTTTAACAACAGTCTTTCCAGATACAAAAACCAAAGACATTATTTTAAAACAGGCTGCAGCTCTCTGGAGGGTGTTATATAATACGCAATAGCCAAAAACTAGAGTCACGTCTATGCAAGTATGTCCTAGCCTTTAATAACCATCTGTGCTGTTTTTTTGTGCTATGTAATATACCAGTTGTGCAGGCTTCGTTTCATTCAGCAGGAAAGATTTCTCCTTTACTTTAAGAGGAGCAAGGGTTTGGGTCTAATAGAGGTAAGCGAAAAGACATCAGATAAAAGTGCATCCAGAAATGCTTTCACTTTGTGGATGTTCTCATCTGCACTGGCAGACATGAAGTTGTGGGTTTGGCTTAGCCATAGATCAGGACAAGGTTATATTTAACAGCAAAGACATGAGAGGAGCAGCTGCAGAGTTAATGTTCCTATCTTTCCCCTCCGTGTTCACTCCCTGCAGGTATCACTGTCCTGCTTTCTCTGACCGTATTCATGCTGCTTGTGGCTGAGATCATGCCTGCAACTTCCGACTCCGTACCACTTATAGGTAAGTTGATTTTCTCTGCTCTGTGCACAACTTATGATGCTTTTCAAGAGTTGTTCAAAGACTATTTCAGGACTGATTCTTTTTGTTGCAATAGTTTTGCATTTCAGCAATGTGAGGAGTAAATCTCTGTGCTTTACATGTTTTCATGTATGAAAAGAGCCTATATAATGCATAGAAAAAGGCCCTGGAATATCAGATAACCTGGTAACGGCAAGGATTGAGGGAATACAAAATAAAAAAAAAACCAAAATGTCAAGGTTTGGGTAAGCAAAGCACAAAGGCAACACCACCAATGCACAAGCACAGGTAGGATACTGGATACTCAGCCTTGGCTCTGGATTCATTGAATTTGTCCATAAAGTTCTTTCAATAGCACATTAGATTAAGAAGTTTGCACAGAGAACTTTTGAAGATCTCAGTGCTACTGGCTGGAGAAAATTCATCTTTATTCTTCTGCATCACCTGTCCTCCCTTGCTTCACTGCCTGCCCACTTCTCCTCCTCTTCTATTCTATCTACCCCAAGAGCAACTTGAGACAACTTTACAGGCTGCCCAGAGAGGTAGTGGAGTCTCCATCTCTGGAGACATTCGAAACCTGCCTGTACGCATTCCTGTGCAACCTGCTCTAGGTGACCCTGCTCTGGCAGGGGGGTTGGACTAGATGATCTCCAGAGGTCCCTTCCAACCCTATGATTCTATGATTCTATGATCTATCATACTACAGGCAAATTCAACCGTATCATTGTAACTTTTTTAACATATTCTGAAAGCCATGAAACAAATTATCCTCTTGGGAACGTGGGCAAAACAGTCATTATTGCACCCTCTCTTTTCATAGGATCATCCCTTTACCTTGATCTTATGGGGCCTCAGTTTCCCAACTATGAACTGGAGAAAAGGTTATTCACCGACTTTGTAGCAGAGCAGAGAAAATAAATCTGTTCTGGCTTCAAAATAAAGAAGTATGAAAACCACAGGAAAACTCACAACCTGTTTAGTTCTCATCTCCTGAGCTAAGGTCTAGATATGCGTACAATTCATGACTAAAGTACACATTGCAAACAGTAGAAATAAACAAAACATTCAATAATATATCTAGCTGCCGATAGAAGGTGCACTTCACCACTGTATAATTAAAGCCTCACAAAAGTTATATCGTGAATAGAGAAAAGAACCTTTATTCAGACAACCTCATTTTCTTACTTGAGCGGTCAAAACCTCAGATCTAACTCTGAGGGAAGAAGGGTGACTGTGCAACAGTAAGGGCAACAGCTCCCATAGGCAAGAGTTTTAGAAAGCTTCCAAATAACTTGAACTTCTTACAGAAAGTCAGCAGGATTCTTGCCTCTGAGCCGCACAGGAGCTTCCAGAAAACTAACAAAACCTCTCTCTGAACGTATAACTAGGACTCTACAGAGGCAGCTACAATTTTAAGATAAACTTTGTGTGTTTATCTTGAGAGACAAGGCATCTTGGACCAGTCTTGACATAATTTTTCTTTGTGCAATACGTAACAAAAGCTGTTTGTAATCAGCAAAATGATCCACTTACCTAAGCCCAGTCCACTACCTTTACACAGGCCACTTTCTACTGGTACAGCCCCTTATTATAGAAGGTAAGATTTGTACAAAGAAAAGCTGTGAATAGTTATGTATTATTAGACATTTTTGATGCTGTAATAACAGCATAGCTATGTGAACATCACATAACAGAAAAGGGTGAGGGGCAGTGGTGTTTGGGAACCCTGTTGCATCAAATCCCTCTTCTTTAGGTGAATATTGGCTCCACTATTAGGACCTCTTACCTCTTTTCACTCTTTTTGGATCACAAAGGCAAGGAGACCATAAGGGAATCTCTTCTCATGAGTATGCTTTGTTGAGAGCATGTATTGTTGCCAATTTTTTTCCTAATGCCCAAATAATAAGGGCATATCAAATATATTAGAAACATACCTCTCAAAGTGGTCATGTAGGTCAGACACAGTCTGTTTCTTTCATCTGTTCATTAGACAAATTTTATTTTGTGAAACACTGTAAGAGAATAATCCTTGCACATGGATAGTTTTTAACACCCTGCAGACTGACTTTGGATATCCAGATGACTGATGTCTAAACCAAACCTGTGGCTACTGTATCTGATACTACCCTGAACATCGATACAGTGGGGTCTGCTCAGGATGCATGCTCTGAAACTCAACCATCCTGGTGCAATGGAAGCTCTTGTTTCATAGGATCACAAGATAGATTGGGTTGGAAAGGACTTCAGGTAGTGGAAGACTATGTCAAAGCCTTGCTAAAGATGATGTAAATGCCTCTGCTGCACTCTCTTTGTCTGCAAATATTGTCATGTTATTATAGAAGACAATCATGTTGGTCAGACATGAATTATTCTTGTTAAATGCCAGTTGGCCATTCTCAGTCCCCGCCTTCTCCCTCAAGTGTACAGAACTTGCTTCTTGATTTACCAGGGGACCAATGATGGGCGCAACATCTGCCTTTCTCCAGTTGTCAGGGATCTTACCCCATCGCTGTGGCCTTGGAACAATACCCTTAGGACTCCTGGTGACACGTACGTGGTCCCATGTACAGGTTCAGATCTCACCATCAATCCCTGACTCCATTCTCACGCACTCTTGGTTGTTTTCCTCGTCCTTGAACTATGTCTCTAAGCAAAGAATCATAAGAGACCTTCATGGCAAAAACTGAGGCAAACTACACACTGTCTAGGCCTTTCCTCTGTCCACTGTCACTAAATCACCCATCCCATTCTGGAGCAAACCCATGTTTTCCTCGTTCAGCTTTTTAGTTTGTGTAGTGGAGAAACTCTTCCTCTTCCCCTTGGCTCCCTTGGCAGTCTCAACTCCTGAGCATTAACATTTCTAAACCCCATCCTAATGCCCAGGTAATTCTTCCAAATTTTTCTTTTGCAGCTTGTCCCTGCTTGCCACACTCCCCTCACCCCAACTTCTGCACTGGAGGTCCAACATAAGTTCACAACTTAGCAATGCTTATCTCCTTATGTGTTTACGTATTTCTCTGAGTAATAGAAGGGCTTTTTCTTGTACTTGGGGGCTGCTGTACTTTTTAAGCCCTCGCAGTTTTCTTGTGCTGCTTTGTCTTTCAGAGCTTCCTGCAGTGGTATCTCAGTTACTAGTTCCCTGAAGTCCAAGTTGTATATTTTGCTGTTTTCATTCCTCGCTTCCTTCATAGTCTTGAGCTCCACTATTTCATAAATTATTATGAAATAATACAGTACAGCCCAGGCTGATACTGATTATCATAGAACCCAACCAGTTCTTCCTTGCTAGTGAAGAGCTGAGCCATCTTAAGAAGTTATCACTGACATCCTTCAGAAATCTTCTTGACTACTTGAATTACACTGTGTTGCCTTTTCAGCAGATTACAGAGAGGTCCAACTCCCCTGTGAAAATCCGGATATGTGATACAGAGACTTCCAAGTTGCTTTAAGGCCCCATTCCCATATCAACTTTTTTTGGATGGTCTATAATGCACTCCCACTATAGCATCACTCTTGTTGACTTCTTTACTGAATCCGACCCACAAGCTCTCCAGCAGGTCTCATCCGTCCCGTAGAGGAGTCTCGCACATCCAAGTGGCTCCTTCACACAGAGGGCAACCCATGTTGTCTTTGCTGTCTGTTCCCCCTGAAGAACTTGTACCTGTACATCACAGCATTCCAATAGTGGGAGATAACCCCCCACATCTCAGTTGTCCCAGCAATGTTATTGTTTCATGACCACAATCAGAGTTGCAGTTGCTGCTGTACTTCACCTTGTTTCACCATTCCTGATTTCTTTTTTGTTCTGTCCACCCAGCACCATTTTCTTCCACCCTTGTCCAGCATTTGTCCATGTAATTTGGGTTGTAATCTCATACAGTGTTGCTAGTTTAAAGCTGTGCTCTTAACCCCTTGCTCCACTCCAACTAGGCAGGGAAAAACTGCTCATCCATTTGGCTTCTGCACCCGATCAACCCTTGTCCAGCCAGTGCTCAAAGATGGATTGTGTGATTTTACATGATCTTGAGTTCTGAAAACCTTATGCTTATTCTAACAAGGTTCTTGTTAGCCCACTCTTCCAGCCTCTCCAGGTCTTCCTACAGGGCATGTCTTCCTTATGAATTGTCCGCTTCTCCACTCAGTGTGTTACCATCAAAGGAGAAGGAACGGATGTCTGGGAACCAGAGCAAAAATACTTTTGTTTCTGTTTAAAACATTAACCACCCGTAACAAAACAAATTAACTGAGCCATCTAGGTCAAAAAACATTCAAGTCCCATGACATCTACAAACACAACAGTTTGTCCAGAATCCAAACCAAGTCAACCATATGAACTACATATAGTTTTCACTACAGGGTCCTGGAGTTCCCTCCTGGAACTTAAAATCTCTAGAGCATAACTCCTAAAAGACTTTCAGACCATGACTGTAAAGCAGCAGATGTGTCCTAAACTTACCTTTCCTAGTATAGCTTAATCATGCCTCACGGGAAGTGTGCACTCGTGATTTGACTTACAATTTCTTTCTTTAAAACTACTTTTATCAAGGTTCTATGTAAGCAGACAGCTGGAGTTCATTACTTGATATTACAGAAATGGAGAGAACTCCAGATGTGTTATACACCTGAAATTACCGGTCTGAGTGCACTAATCACTGGGTAAAAGCATAAAGCCTGTGTGATACAGTTCAGGTGTATGACAAGAATTGTTTCCGTTTTTAAAAATTTACGCAATTATGCACAGGTTTGTCTTGTCCTATAAAAGCCAATAATTTCATGGGGATTTCATGCACTGTCCTGCCCCTCCTACGTAACACCCTTACACCTAGTGTAGTGCATTATTTAAGAAGGGATAACCATATCCCACTGTGTTGATTTCCTGGTTCAATGACCAAATTGAAATTAAACAAATACTATTATTTTGATTAGACCTTTTGTAGAAGCTCAGGTGCTGCGCTTTAAAACTAAACGCTGAGGTAATTCGTCTGAGAACTACATTTGAGACATTTCTATCTAAATTGGAAGGCCTTTTTTTTTTTATTTCTATGAAGAAAATATTATCTTTGTAAATAGTTCTGGATAATGAGATCGGGTTTTGTTAATGGTTTTATGACTGTATCTGAAGAAAGGATGAGGTCCTTCCTTAGGCAATAGACAATAGACATACACCCGAATTCTTTTTTTTTTTTTTTTAAAGAGTACTGTGCCTCTTTTTTACAATCTCGATTTTGGATCGAGAGTCTGTATTTTTGCTCTAAAAGGCATTTCATAGCAGAAAGTGGGAACACCAGAAAGCTTGTGTGTGCAGAGTGTGTTTGAAATGGGAACACAGGACTCATGAATATGAGGAACTTTCACTTCCTAAGATTAACATCCATATGATGCTTGACACCTTGGCTGGACGTATCTGTTGTGTGCCCTCTTTGCTGTTCTTTATCATGCTATGTTATTTCAGTAAGAGCAAACGTTTTATTCTGTGGATAACTACATTTGCAGCAGATGTTTGCGGTGATTTCTTGCAGTTAGTCATACAGCAAATGAGGCTGTAAATTACAACAAGGAGTCATAGTAACGTGGTGCTTTGCCACCTCAAGAAGTTACAGATTGTTTTAAGTTATGAGAATGAGTGGTTTAGACTAGCGAGAGAAAATGAGATTAATCTCCTGTTAAATTTTTGTCATCCACCTGTATTTTCTCAGCTGCTGCCACTTCACTTTGTCTCATTTTGATTTTGTGGAGTGCTTTTACCCCCTCTCATGGTCCTGCCTGGTGCCTTGCTGGTGCCAGGACCCTGCTCAGCCTCTGCAACAGCAGAGCCCTCTGCAGCAGCATCTTCCCAGCACCAACCCTGTTCCCTGCCATAGGAGAAAAGAAGAAGGGTGGTTACAAGCCCCTCTGTTGCTGTCTGAGATTTTCTGCATCCTCCACAGGCTTCGGTTCATTAACCTGGACCATTTCCAGAAGGAGGAGCAGTGAGTATCTCATTCTGTGCATTCCCTGGGACATTTCTCCCGCTTTCTGAGAGTTTACCAGAAGCAGGAAGTGCTTGGCACTGAATGACTGAAATGACCTGATTTAGAGCAGCTCTAAACCAGTCCACATCTCACATCCAAAAGCTGATGTTTCCTGCAGTTAAGGCATACAAACAGGAGCACCGATGGGACCTATCCAACTTGATCACTGTGAATACCTAAGTACAATGCCCTCCTCCCTCCTTCACTGTTTCATGGAAACAGCAAGACTGTAACTAGTTACAATGGAGAAGCTCTGCTCTATCTATGATTAACTGTGTTAACAGATCTGGAAAATATACTACTTTCTCAGTCAGTGTTCAGTGATAAAAATTGACAATGCAAAGCATCCATCTGGAATCATTTTGCTTCTTTTATGGTTCTACTTTTATTTACCTTGCTTCTAATCAGTCCTTAAAGTTAATCCAGTTCCACTCAAGCAGCAGATATTCCAAAACCTGAAAATAATCCTAAAGTGGTTATCTAACAACAGATAAAGGCACAGAAGGTCCAAAAACAGTGCTGGAAGTCCTTCAAATTATGAATTGCAAGTCATTGCTATCCTTTTTATATATGTGATATCAGATGTAGGCTTTAGTCTGGACCCTAACAAACTGATCAAAAAAGTCTGGCGTATGGGCTGCGGCTGCTTCTTGGGAGACCAAAGCTCTGCTCTTACTTCACTGCTTGTATACTGTGCCACATCTCACAGCAGAGCATCCTATTTCTGTGCTCAGCAACATCAGTGGAGGCCCAGGAATGGAGTTCACTAATTCATGGTTATGTGGGGCTAGGAGTGAAGACTGCAGTCCTGGTGCTCCAAGGACAGTGCTATCTATGCACATTGTAGCTGGATCATTTAAGCAGCTAGGCTCCTCTGCTCACAGGGTTTCTGGAGAGGTTCAAACCATTGTCCCATCATAGGGGTGCTGGAGGTGAAAAGTGACAGCAGCCCTCATAGTTTTCACCAAGTAATGGGTTTGATCTGTCTGGTGTGAGGATTGAAGACTGCCAGGAACAGAGATGCCAAGCCAGCAGACTGGAGGAAGATTAAGCCATGCTTTTAGTGAGGTGTATGAAAGACTGCACAGCAGTCTTCTGCACCAATTCTCCTGACTGCTTCAGGAAGTCTGCTGCCTGGAAAAAGAGTAAGTAGGATTGAACCGTTGAAGCAAAGCTCAGAAAATGCTAAGCCAGCACCATTTTGCCCCATGCACATACCCATTCAGTTCTGGGGCCTTTTCTTGCTGACCTTGATGACAGGTGAATTGTCATTGAACTCAGGCCCAGCCAGCTCTCGGCTATCCCTAGCTGTGACTCTGCCCCAGTGAAGGTCTGATTTGTAAGCACGGAGTCAAGTTTTCAATCAAAGAGATCCATGGGCAGAAGATCTAGCGATTCCTTTGTGAACAATGGCTATTAGGTTGACCTTGGCTTGCCATAAGAAAGGAGGCAACAGCCTTCATCGTATCTCCAACTAGAGCTGTGAAGGCTAAAGTGACGGGCATGCCAACCATTGCTGCTTCCTTTCTCCCCTTTCACTGCTGCTTCTTGAGGGCTGACAAAAATCCAGCTCTAGAGTGGGTCTGGGCTGCTCCAGAAATTTGGGTCTGTCTTTTTTTTTTTTTGGGTGCATAAGTCTGCCTTCCAGTTCTCATTTCACAGATATCTTGTGACATTTGATTGCCTGACACTGATAGTAGGGCTGAAGTACCATGCCCCATTTCCTCGTCATTATTTACCAACTGAAAACTACACTGTACCTTGAAGCTCCCGCCCCACTCCCAAAATGCAGGTGATGCACACCCAGCCACCTTCTTTGCCTATCACCAGGCTAGAACATAAAACATCTTCCTTTATGCGTTCACAGGTCCCCTACCATTCCCAGTCTGATCCTGAGAAAACTGTTTTCCCTGTTTACTAGCAGGTCACCATAGCAGTTTCCTGATCACTGTTCCTGGTTTAAAGCACAAAAAACTAAGAGTGTGAATTCCTCTCCTAATCATTGGGTGGGATGTTGAGTCAGATAATACCAAGTTGTTTCCAGGTTCAACCAGGTGACTAATTTTCCAAGGATCTGTGAAAATCCTAGGCAAAGTCATTTTAAATGGACCACTTCAGGCCTTCAAAGTCTGGTGCCATCACAATGCATAGAAATTATGGGTTATTTGGAGATTTATGGCAGTGCTTAAACCAACAATATCAACACTGCTGTATTTCTGTTACATGGGGCATACGTGAATCAGATCATCCAGCTTCCCTGAAACCCGAGTTCCTGGTTTGCTCTGCTTCTGCCTGGCTGTTGGCTCTGTTCTCCCATGAGAAAGTGCAACAGAGTCCTATCAATTCACCTCACCCGTGGGACTGTTCTTCCAATACAGCCGAGTAATTCATTTTGACACAGAAAGTTACGCCCAGCTCTTGAAGCACTTGTAGCATTATTTTCAGGAAGGCCTGAGAACTTCATTATTATGAACAAGCTTTTTGCTGCTGAGGCAGTGGGAATTTGTATTAAGAAACAGAGCTGGAACAGAACTCGCCTTGGATCTCGTATCAAATTTTTGACTTTTCCAGCAAGCTGCAGGCGGGAGAGCTGGGGATGGGAGGCTGCTGCAGTCTGGGGCAGTGTCACATGCTCTCCCACATCACACCATCATATCAGCCAACAGTAACTCTTCCTGCTATTTTGCCACAGCAGCCTTCAAATGTCATTAGCCCTGTGGGTAATTCCACTTTACACTCCAGTGCATCAAACTGACTCCTGGCATAAGGAAGCTGTACTGACACTTGGGAGATACAGTTTCAAGTCTCAGTTCTGACTTTCAAGATCTCTTTTTCTTTCCTGAATGGCAGGCCTAAAATTAGCACTCAGTAAGCTGTAGCATGCTTTCATAGCTACCAAAATAAGTGGTCTTTAGGGCTGAGGAAAGTTCTGAAAAGTATGTCTAACCCCTTGTGAGCAGTGGTGAGGTGAGGAAGGGGGTCTGGTGACACTTTTCTTTGAGAGAGGGCAGGGTGTCCAGTGGCGCTGTGAGGACAGCATTTCCTTCCAGCACCTCCGCTGGTACCGTGGGGCAGCCTAGGGCTGGGGAAGCTGGTGTTCAGTGGGTCTGGTCCGCTCAGCTTCTTGCTGTCCTGACAACAGGCAGGGAGCAGGTCCTTAGCAGCGAGCCCTACATTCCTCTCTAGGAATAAAAACCAAGCAGCTTATGCCTTTCACAGGAGAGAGGAAGCTGAGCAGATACACTGAAAATCTCAAAGGCCTGAAATGCTCCGGTGTGGAGGAACAGAGAAAAGGATGTTTGGGTGTGAAGCAGCACTTCTCAAATGTAGATCTGGAGGCATGGCCAAGGAATATTATTTGCATTTGTTTGCTTTTTTCCCCTCCTAACCAAGTCCTCCTTTTATCTGCAGCTCAATATTTTGCTAGCATCATGGTCATTGTTGGTCTGTCCGTGGTGGTAACAGTGCTGGTTCTGCAGTTTCACCATCATGACCCGCAAGCAGGAAAGATGCCCAAATGGGTAAGCAGTTTTGCTGGTAAATATTTGACAACTTACTGAAAGAAAAAATTAATCTAGAAGCTACGGCAAAGCTGAAAAGTCAGCTACAGATAGTATGTTTGACACTTATGATTGCTATTGGAGGGAAAACAAACATACTAAATTTAGTTTTCCATTAAAACCAGTGTCAGTTATTGGGTTTTCAATTTGAACTTACAATGGAGTGGTTGAGTCATGGCACAGTAAACTTGCTCAGCACCTGCTTTGCAAGTACTAATCCTATGGAAACAACTTCGATTTCTTACCCAGCAGACACCAGTACTGATAGCATGTGACACTTCAAAACACTAAACAAACAAACACTGGTCTCTGCTGGGCAGTTTCTGCACTTTGTTCCCTTACAGAAGTTCTCACTGCAGTTCACGACATAGCTCCAACCTCCCAAAACAAAGACAAGAGGTGAAGCTGATTAACTGCTGTCTTGCAACTGTTCCAGTTACCAGCTGGCTCTGTGAGTTGCTGGAAGATCAGGAGCCCCCTAGCTATGCTTCTCACATCACTGCTGCTGCACCCCCAGCAGAAACAGAAAGGCAAAGGTGTTGAGTCTGTATTGAGGAGACCCTGGGCTTCCATGGCTCTGAAAATTGCCTTCTGCTGAAGCCATGTCCACTCGTCTGTGTGGAAAAAAAATTTTCTCTGCTGACATCTGATGAATTCTCAGGGCATGTGGACCTTCTTTTCTCTAAAGCGGCATATTCTGTTACCCTGGTGAGGTTAAGAACTAATGTCAGCTGGCTTCAAGGACCAAAGTGTTCACTTTAGACTTTCAAGTTAAAAGAAAATGATGGGTTTTTTTCTCTCTCCATTTCATAGGGATAGATTTTAGACTAAACAAGGTAGGCTTTGTATTTACAAAAAGAAAAGGAATGAAAACAGAAACAGATACAAATAGTCACAGTCAGCTTTCTATGTGCCCTGGTTTCACAGGTCTGGTTGCACAGAATCCTTTGTTATCTTATTCACTACCTTTATCTTGGTAGACAATCACCCTGATGTGATGCTGAATGTTCACATAGTTACCAATTTCAGCCCAACTACAGAACAGCTTTCTAATTTTGCCTCTCTAAAAATAAACTGCAGCATCAAGACAAATTAAATAAATAAATAAAGTCCAGTAGCAATTAATCACCCTAACAATTCTTTCTGAAAGTGATATATCATTTTAAATCATATAATTTTCAAGATAGCAGAGGATGTAAATTCTCGCTGAACATGCAGGTAAGCAGGACCTGAGGGCAAAAATCAGGGTAAACATGCTTCAGATGTCTCCGTGGACAGTATACACAGGAGCATAACAGCCCCCATGGACAATTTTATTGTTTCATCAGCTTTTCGAGGAGACTAAACACAATTGTTCATGTTAAATTGGCTCACAGGCCCTGCAAGTCAGCTCTTGCTGTCTGGGCTGGAAACACAGCATGCAATAAATTCTCACTCTTGAGGGTCCTTGTTCAATGGCCTGACAGCTGAACTGGCAGTCATTAAAAAAATGCCATCAGGAAGCAAAGACTGTGGAAACCATTACTGGGAAGCACAGATGATACACTCTGAAAGCTGTAGACCAGGCAAGCTGGCAGGACTGAGAGATCTCAAGGGAAAAAGGGTGAATGCCAAGTGTGTAGGGAGGAAGCTGACCCCACAAACGTGGGCATTTGTCCTCCACAATGCATGGGCAAGGCTCAGCCATTAGGATTCATGGTGAAGTCTCCTTTTTTTTCCCCCCTGTCCACCTACATCTGGTGTTTTTTACAGAGACACTCTGAAAGCTTTTTGCTCAGTTAAGCCCAGGAATCTAAGATAGCCATCTGCAGAAAGAAGGAAATTGCTTACCCAAAATTTGTTCTCTGCACTTCCAGTCCCAGCAGGCACCCTTACCATCCACTTGCTCCCTCCACCCTCCTCATCCTGTCAGAGCCAGGCGTCAGTCTATTGCAAAGCTCTAACCCTGATTAATTGGCTATTGTTACAGGAATGTTCTCACCACCTGCTTAGATGGGATTAGCTGCTTGAATAAGTTGCAGGGGAAGCCATTGGGCTTGTCTAGGAGCAGCTCCAGACCTAGAAGATTTAACTGACCTCGTTGCCTAAACATCCACTTTATAAACTATTTACAGTTGAGCAGCTTCTTCTCCCTGCCTGTCTCTCAATGCCTCTGTGCTTGGCCTTTCAACCAGAAGAGGGAGGTTGATGTGCACGCTGATATTTAGCCTCTCTGTAGGTGCTCACTCCTTCCCTTACTCCACTGCTGAGAATTGTGCCTTCCTCTCTATTAATCTTTGATGACTTACTAAAGCCAACTTTTTCCAGACAGGCGTTTGAATCTGAGATGTTTAGTCAGGGCATTTGTTGGCTACTCAATTGAGTAGGAAGAGCTGCTGGCTACTTGACACTTTTGGTAGCGTCTGCTGTGCTGGCATAGAAAAGAGTGCTAAAAAAGACTCAGCTAAGGAGCAGTTTGGCGGTGGATAACATCAGGCATGGATTACAGCTCTATCGATCTGCTTCTGATGACAACCGAGAATGTTGCATAGGCAAGAGGTACGGAGCAAGCAATCACAGAGAGAAGAAAGTGTGTTTTGTGGGAAAAGGCAAGAGCAGTATGGCTCTTTGCTATGCCTAAATCAAGTTAGGTTTCAGGCTTTTCTTATGCATTAAACCTGGACATGCGCAGTTTTGCTCAGGTTTGATGCCCCTTATCTGGAGAGCTTTAATTGGAGACTGTTCCCTCTGGTCTAGGCCAGGCAGGTGGCAGTGATGGGAGCTAGCAGTACACCTGTATTATGGTTAGGGCAGGACCTTGGTGGAGAGGGTCAGAGCAGGGTTAGGCTGTTGAGTTCTGGGGGCAGCTGTCTTCCCTTCAGAGAAGCCCAGATGTGATGATACAAGTGAGAACATATATTCATGCCATCACGCCCAGGCTGTTTTCCAACAACGCCTGTGTTGCAGCTGCCTCCTGAATTAATTGGCATGAAAGAACAGATTGGTGCCTGACTGTCTGTGTTTTCAAGGAAACAGGGCATCAGGAAGTTCAAGCAAATTAAAAGCTGTGTTGCTGCTTTCTGTGTATTTATTTTTCTATGGGAAATGGGTTTGGCTATACTCATAATTTCCTTAAGGAGTAAACACTTTGTCATGAAAGAAAAAGTAGCATACTTCACATCTCCTTCCAGAGCTAAGGCAGACATACTAACATTTTCTATTAGGAAAGTTTGTCTGGCTTGATATTTTGGAATTTCACAGTGATAGAGAATTAATTTTTCTCTCCCCTTTGCCACTGACACTGTTGAAATATTGCTAGCAATTAAGACCATTATTTTGTTCCAAGATATACCATATTGTGTCCATAAGCAGCCAGAGGACATTTTAATTAACTAAATTGAATTAATTGTATTAATTCAATTAATTCAATTAATTGTGTTACTTTTAATTGTATAGTTTTCTATTTGTCTGTGGTGACCATGGAGGAAATAATGAAATATTTAAAGATCCCAATGAGAGACAAATAATATGAATCACAAGAAAATAGTCTTACAGGATGAAGAATAAAAGATTCATTTGTGGGAGAGAGGCAGAAAGACCCACAGAAAATGGCACAGGGCTGTGTCCCAGAAGACCTCACGCTGCAAAATTTAAAAATCGTGTAACCATCTTCTGCTGGTTATTGTTTTTGGCTTTAAGTATTATTCATACCTGTGGTAATTAATGCCATCTCCTTCCTGAAATTATGCTTATCATTACAGCAGCAGCTTAAAGTTCTAGCTGTAATTTGCCCATCGCTGCATCTGTACTGTGCAAACACAGGAGACAACTCGTCCTGCATCTCAAACAGCCTTGGGGGCAAATTGTGGTCTGGAGTCAAACATGGCCAAAGTGACTGCAGTAGGATCACACAGGGAGTCTTGGGCTAAGTGAAACTCGAGTTCATGTCTGTTCTCTCCAGGACATCAGATTATTTGACTTGCAACCAGAATGACAAAGTCATTAAAGAGGCTGGAGGGACTCTCACAAGCACATTGCAAATGTCCATTTTGTATACATAATACCCGTTGGACTTTATAATGTTGAGATTTTACTGATTCAGTTTGCTGCCCTTCACACAAGATGTTACTGGTTTCACAGCCTTTTTACTGCCTTTCACAGCAAACAGTGTTAACAAGAGGAATCATAGCAGGCTCAGATTTCAGATGGACCCTATGAAGATCAATTCTTTGGGAAACAATGCTGTATGTGCTCTCTTGAGTTAGGTCATTTGATGACCCTGACAAGAAACACATGGGGCACAGTCTACCACGTGTGGATTAGAGAGCTCTAGTGATGCACCAGAGCAGTTCTACACCAGAGCAGAGGGAAATTACAGCAGTTAATAGTAGCATTTAGATTTTAAACTGCCCGATTTAATTGATTTACTATTATTCTTTTGAAAAAAGGCCTCCTCTTTTATGTGGCTGAACACATAAAGGAGTATTAGAATGTCATTCAAGTAAAAACCAAACAAACAAACAAAAACAAAAACCAAAAAAACCCAAACCAACCAAGGCCATTTATTCAGATGTAAACAATAGAGACTGGGGTGGGGAATGTGCTAAAAACTGCTGTTAGTCTGTTATATAGTTTTTCTTCAACAGAAATGAAACACTGACAACCCCCCCCCAAATATTTAAGTGTAACTCTTTCCATACTATCTGATAAATAGATGAAAACCATGCAGCCAATTTTGTGCCCCGTGCTCAATTACAGAGATCTGGGATTGTTTGCTAAAGATAGGACTTCAAGAATCATTTTCTAAAGAGTTTACATCTCCTTCCCTTTATAAGCCAAGTGGGCATTAAACACTGCTATGTTCAAGATATATCCAAAAAAGGTCTTTCTTGGAAAAAAGTCAGACATCAAAAAAAGAACATTTGAAAGGAGATAGCTGGAGAACACAGAAAGCAGTCGGCCTTTCCAAAGCACCATACAGACTAAGTATAATAGTCATGAAATATTTCAAAAAACTTTTAGAATGCAGAAAAGTTCCCTTTATTTCTGTTATCATCACTCTCTTTCAGGTCCGTGTCATCCTGCTGAATTGGTTTGCTTGGTTTCTACGAATGAAGAAACCGGGAGAAAATATAAAACCCCTCTCTTGCAAATATAGCTATCCCAAGCAACTTGTGAGCGTAAACAGCATGGAGATAAGTGTCCTACCTGGGCACCAGTCCAGCAATGGCAACAAAATCAGTAGCTACCACACAATGGATAATCCATGCTACCCACAAAAGAATGATCTGGGTAGCAAGAGCGGAAAGATTACTTGCCCCTTACCAGAAGATATAGAGCTTGTTCAAAAGAAAGCTTTAACGGATACTATTCCAGTGATTGTGAAGATCCTGGAGGAAGTTCAGTTCATAGCAATGCGCTTCAGGAAACAAGATGAGGGTGAAGAGATCTGCAGCGAGTGGAAATTTGCAGCCGCTGTCATAGATAGATTATGCCTGGTTGCGTTTACCCTTTTTGCAATCATCTGCACATTTACAATACTCATGTCTGCTCCAAATTTCATAGAAGCTGTTTCAAAGGATTTTGCATAAGGATTTTAAAGATGAGCAATATCATTTCAAAGTGAATATTGCCAGTAATTTTGCTAGGTAATTAACTCAAATAGAGAAGTGTACTTATAAGTGCTAACACACACAGAAGGGGATGAAAATAATTTCAGGAGGTAATTACTCCTGATGTTAGTGATTGTAGTTACTGGATAGTAAACATCTGTTATTTATTTCATAGACTAGTGCCACATGTGATTATGTCATTATGTGTGACATGATAGACAAAAATTCAAATCTACATTATATTTATTACAACTTATCACACTGGTCAATGTGTTACTATGAATTTGTGAAGTTTTAGATATTATTAATAGTTGGTCACTATAAGCTTTACAGCATTTTGTTGTTTTCAGTATACTTGTGTTTTATCATTTTTGCTTGGTGTGGCTGTGACATTCACTACTCAGAGTTGACAGACATATATATCTCCACAGTTTTATGATACTGTATATTCTATTTAAGAAAATAAACTATCGTCATGTTAGCTCTTACTAGTGGAGTGGCTGGAATATTTTCGCAGTAAAGGACAACTAATATTTTTGCTTGAAAGTATCCATTTTTGAATGTAATCTCCAGTGACAGGATAAAAAGATAAAAGCTAATGTTAAAGCACACAGTCACAGTAACTTAGCATCCAAATGCAAAGCATGTTTCCTCCCATGAAACACAGAGTTGTTGTGTAAGAGTTTTTAACTGGATGCACACATCTTAGGATCAAAAGGAGGATGGAAACTATCGGTAAACAACAGTGTAAAATTAATTAACTTTGTTGTTTTAAAAAAGCCCATGCAAATAAAAAATTCAATTTATAGATTACAACCTTATAGTGTTAGATTGCCAGAGCTGGGTTGCCTCTTACAGAAATGTCCTAGAACTCAAATTGTGTTAGTAGTATGCAGTTTACAAATCCCTTCTCTGGATTGAAACTGCTTGCTGCTTAATTTTTCAGATGAAAAAGTAAGGCAGATCCTTTTGATATCCAGTTCTCACTTGGCCTTTTGGAAGGTAATAACATTGTTATCACAAAATTTTAAAATGGGTTAGTGTAAAATGGCACGGAAAAATGGTAACTGTATATATGGAGCATTGCAGCATAGACTGCAAAAGCATTTAAGATTTTCCTAGAAATTAGAAAGATTGATGCATCGTCTGTATATAAGGATTCACAGCTCTTCATGGCATCCCTAGTTATTGTCACTGACTATCTGTCAAGGTATTATACAATTCTGAAAGAGGGAAAAATTCCCAAATCGATTACAAATTGTACATGGCAACAAGACACTAGCCCATAATATCCTTTACAAAATCCAGGCACTTAAGCAAATGTTAGATGAAGAGTGATCTTACCGCCCCCTGCTCGTAACAAGGGACCGTGACAGTAAAGGTACTTGTGCTCCTTCCCAGAAGGCATGGTAGATTTCTGGTATGGATGTATTCTGCATAAGATCATTACCTGCCTTGATTTATTCAGCCATATAAAGAACTGTACATATCATCATACAGAATCGTAGTTGGTTTGGGTTGGAAGGGACCTTGAAAAACATCTAGTTCCAAACCCCTGCCGTAGGCAGGGACACCTCCCACTGTACCAGGTTGCTCAAAGCTCCATACAGGCTGGCCTTGAACACTTCCAGGGAGCATCCACAGTTTCTCTGGGCAACTTGTTCTGGGGTCTCACCACCCTCACAGTAAAGAATTTCTTCCTAATATCTAATCTAAATCTACCGTTTTCAGTTTAAAACTGTTACCCCTCATATTATCACTACATTCCCCTGATAAAGAGACAGATATCCACCTCAATGCAACCTCCTTTCAGATAGTTGTAGAGAGTGATAAGGTCTCCCCTCAGTCTCCTTTTCTCCAGACTAAACAACCCCTGCTCCCTCAGCTGATCTTCATAAGGCTTGTGCTCTAGACCCTTGCTCTTTTCTGGACGTGCTCCAGCAGCTCAATGTCTTTCTTGTAGTGAGACCCCAAAAACTGAACACAGTATTTGAAGTGTAGCCTCACCAGTGCTGGGTACAGCAGGACGATCACTTCCCTAGTCCCGCTGGCCACACTATTACGGATACAAGACTGGATGCTGTTGGCCTCCTTCGCCACCTGGGCACACTGCTGGTTCCTATTTAGCAACTATCAACGAACACTCCCCAGGTCCCTTTCCCCCGGGCAGCTTTCCAGTCACTCTTCTCCAAGTCTGTAGCGTTGCATAGGGTTGTTGTGAGCCAACTTAGCCATGTTGAACCTCATACCATTGGCATCTGCCCATCAATCCAGCCCATCCAGATCCTTCTGCAGAGCCTACCTACCCTCAAGCCCTATTGTCACCATCATTAAGTTCTAGGCATTCATAACACTTCCTAACATATGGGGCTACCCTACTGCCTCTCCTTCCTTGCCTATCCCCTCTGAAGAGTTTACAGCCATCCATTGCAGCATTCCAGTTGTGCAAGTCATCCCACCACACTTCTGTGATGGCAACTATATCATAGTTTTCCTGCACAATGGCTTCCAGCTCCTCCTGGTTGTTGGCCATGCTGCTTTAGTGTAGAAGCACTTCAGTTGGGCTACTGGTCTCATCACCTTTTTCCTGGGAGAAGCCCTACTTCCTACCTGACCCAGGCACAGCCTTGGTTTCTAACCCATCAATAACCCCCACACGTCTGCTGCTCCATCCTCTACCTTCGCACAGTCAGCAGACTGAGGGACCTCACTAGCATACCGTCCCATAAACATCGGCATACCACCGCTAGGCTTGCCTCTAGAGAGCCTGCGTTCATCCCCTTCTCCCTTCAAATCTAGTTTAAAGCTCTTTCCATGAGCCCTGCCAACTCCTGAGCCAAGAACCGTTCCACCTTTTGAGACAGGTGTACCCCATCAGTCACCAGGAGGCTTGGTGTTGCGTAGATTTACTCATGATCAAAACCACCGAAGTCCTGCTGCTGACACCAGGATCGGAGCCAGGTGTTGATCTGCTGGCTCCTCCTGTTTCTTGCCTTGTCATCCTCTGTAACTGGAGGGACAGAGGAGAATACTACTTGTGCTCCTGGTCCCTTAACCAGTCGTCCTGAGGCCCATGAGTCTCTTTTGACTGACTTTGGGCTTCTTGTTGACACTTCATAGCTGCCTGCCTGAACAATCAGTAATAGATAGTAATCTGAGGACTGTACCAGGGAAGGAAGCTTTCTCTTTATATCTTCAACCCAGGCTCCAGGGAGGCAGCAGACTTCCCTAAGAAGTTCTGCATATTGGTCCTTCTGCTCCCTTCGCAAGGGAGTCTCCTACAACAAAGACTCATCTTTTTTTCTTTACTGAAGAGGTTTTGTTACAGTGTGTAATTCAGCTTAACCTCTGTGATACCTCTGCATTAATTGAGTCATCTTGTCACGGTTTGGTTCTGCATGTGGTGCACTGTACTTATTTTTCAAGAGTACCTGGGAAAGTGCAAGTTTCTGGGGAGGTACACCTGCTGTGCCAGGCAGGAACTTGTTCCCATTGACCCCTATCCTCTAAGTTGCCACATTTGGCCAGGCAGAGAGAGGACAGGTAATCCTGTGTTTCATGTACCCTGTCTGCCTGGTGGGCCTGTCTCGGGGAAGGTGGGGTGTGACTCCAGCAGCCTCTCTCTCTCTTGCACTCCCTGGTAGTTCTCAATTTACTTACCTCTTCCCAGAGCTCCATCACTAAGTAGAGGAGTTCCTCTGCCTGAGCACACCTCCCACAGGTGTCCTCACTGCTGCCATCTGATACTGTGTAACAACAGGGCACAGCCTGCAGCCTGACACCTGGGTGGCAGCGTGTTCCCGCAAGACCTCCATCTAGGAAGATCCATCAGTCCTGAGGGGTGCATTCTTTGAAGATGTGTCCACTGCATACTATCCCTCTAGCAAATCTCTCTGCAAAATTCCTGCTGCTGCTGAATTTAAAATGAATGTGCTCTAGGATTAAGTCACCCAGCATAGACCAGCACAGACAAATGTAACACCATCAGAAAAGACTGACAGAGTTTCAGGTTCTCAGCAAAGGATGGTTCAAAGGTGAGTAGTGTTTCTGGTAATGAGGAGGACAGCTAGTGACTTAGGTTGTTCTAATTATCTTAAAGTGTCATCAGTGTAAATTGGAATGCTGATGCTAAAAACCACTAGACCACACATTTGGGAAAGCATCATTAAGCACATTATATTCAAAGAGGAAACAGTGGCTCCAGACAGATCAGACAGATGAAAGGAAAGACGTGATCTCAGACTTTGGTGCAGTGCAATGACCTAGAAGGGTGAAACTATGGAGGTGCTGACTACCACGTGTACTGCAGGACCATGCTTCAGCACGTTCTTCCCACTGACTACAAGTTTTTGCCATGAAGAAAAGCAGAAGATTGCAACCAAGTCTCCAGAAACAGACTTGACTAACGTAATGGTAGTAACAAATAGCAGAGTTTTCAGTGGGTACACTGTGTGAATTTTAGATTTTAATTACAAATTCCCTTTGGAAGAAGGACTACACAGCAAATCTATGCCAGTATCTTCTTTCATATCTCTAAGTAGCTCCCATAAGATGAGAGAGATCAAGTTCAGCATGAAATTCCTGTACCATCTAGAAAAGCTATCATGAGAACAAGATCTTGTACCCAGCTTCAGACGACTTGCTGCATTGTCTCACAGAGCAGAAACCTGACTGTGTAGAAAACTACTGTAGATGTGCTCATCTCTTCTGACATAATCACAAAACCAGCAATAGCTTTTCTGAGGGTTTCCAAAGAGCTTTAAAAACGAGATTTAAAAGTGTTGCAACAGAATCAGAAGTGGACCACTTATCCCTTATTTGTAGCTATGCTTTTGTGGCGGTTGTCATTATAGGATAAGAATAAAATGCTTTTTATTCAAAAAGCAGTTTCATCTTCTGTTATTTAGGTCTTTGTGAGAGGATGTTAATAGAAAGAAGCAGCCAGATTTACACCATGGAGAAGTAAGATTGCCAAGTGAAAATCTGGACTTTTGGAAAACTAAGGGTTGGTGACAAGCATCTGCAAAGTACTGACAATTCCTGTGAACTTGGCACAGAATTAGGTGGCGAGAGACGAGAAGACCTATTTGTAAGGTGAAATGTCTTTTCCACAGTTCCTGGGGCATGTTAGGGTCTGTAGATCATCTGCACATAAAGAAAGACTAACTGATCTTCCAAGGCTGGATGAGACAAAAAATCAACCATGCATCTGTCCATGCTTTTCTTCCACTGCTGTTAAAAACGGAAGCTGTAGGAACTGTGGATGATTAGAAAGCAACAACAATTTTTTTTGTCATTTTAGACATGTTTTGATGTAAAAATGCCATAGAGTAGCTTTTATCATTACTTTTATTATTAATTTTAAATGTGAGCTCCCTTGCCATGGACACATCAAAAGACTGGGGCTTTTATCTCATTGACCAACAGTCACAAAATAGTTCTAGTTTTTTGTAGGTCAGTGTACATATGTTTTCTGACATATATTGGTAGAGTCTTCTTGGCAAGATGACGAGGGTTTTTTTCTCAGACAGACTGTATAGTTCCTCTAAGTTAAGTTTTTCCAGATGGCACAACTGAAGTCTGTCCGATAGATGTGACAAGTGAAATGGGGGATGTGGCCACTCGCTGAACCAGCTGTTCAGGGTTCAGTGTTCATCATGGGCATCATCTCGTCATAGTATTTACCACTTCTAAAGGACAGAGGGCAAATAAGTAATTACTCCTTCACAGAAGTACAACATATTACCTTTCTTATAGTAAGAACTCCCTAGTGTGCTCCTAAAATTCTCCTCAGCATCAGGAGGAAATCTCACTCAGAGCTCTCTGTTATCTTGAGCTAGAGGTTGTGGCAGGTACCTTACATGGGAGTATTACTCTGTTGCACGTTGAACATCTTAAGAAAAGGGATAATCTACTCAATATTTAGCAGTGATTCATTTTGCTCACATGACACTGCAACCATCAAGGCAATGACAGACTCCCTTGGTTGTCATAGGAGATTATTCATAACCAAGCTCAACACCAATATCACCGATTATCTGTAAATCTTCTAAGGAGTAAGGGTGAAAGTTTTCTGAGAGGCAAATCCGTTTAGAAATTACACATCTCTAGACCTTTTCTGAGTTTATGGAGTAGTCTCAGAAGTAAGGCTAACGAATTCTAGTGGTGGCTATGATTGTTTTTTTTTTAATTATTATTACCTGGACAGGGAATATTTCTCCTCACAACATACACAGAAGTAGAATGCATTATTTATTCTCCAAATGCAGTGTAGGATTTGGTGTTGGCTTGTGTGCCGCTCTGTCTGTACTTTGCATGGAGAAGGTAACTGAGAGTCTGCCATGGTGACCCGTGGTGAAGTTCTAATGGGGATGGACTCCCCTTCCCCCTCGATAGATGACCAAGAGCTGCCTTATACGGACTGACTGACACACCAAAAAAGAAAAGAAAAAAAGAAAAAAGCTTTCTATACTGTGATAGACTTTACTAGAGAACTCCAGCTGAGAAACATGTACAGAGACACAGGTGCTGATTCTGTGGGTACTTGTGGAGAGTGTAATTTCCAGGTAAAGAAAGACAGACATGGGAGACTGTGCTGTCTATATTCAAGGCAGGATTAGACCTTACTGCAACAAAAACACTACAAGTGGCAAGTTACTTTTGTTTACTGACTGGGGGAACAATAAACCGGTGGGTGATCTGCACTGTGAGAAACTCTTAAGCTCGCAATACCAGCCTGTTTATTCTTGTACTTTTCTAAGAAATGTTAATGGCAGATCTTCTCTACAATTCTTACCATTGCATGGCTGTAATGAAATCCTGCTGATTTTGCTGCTTACAAGCAGCATTGCTAAAATATGTTTGAGATCAAGGACGACTAGCTACCAAAGCGCGACCATATCTTGAGTGAAAATTTGGTCCTTACTTTCCCTTCTCAAGGGCAACAGAAGATGATTTCAAATCGGGACCTTTCTGTCAGGTATCTACAATTGCACCTCAGTATTGAAATACGGGTTGTTTTTGTTTTGAATGACCTTCAGAACCTTTGCTTTCCACAGATCTAACCTAATGGCTCAAGTACTTGGACATCCAAAAAATGTGTTACGTCTAATGTACAGTTTTGTCTAGAAAGACTCATATTGCATTTGCCACAATTTATGGACCCCATGCATGTGCACATTAGTAAAATTAACTTGGAACATTTGGTGAGGCTTTGCAAATCACAATTGAAAAGATAAATGTAATACGCAAGCAGTAGACTGAAATCTTCCTGTACTTGCTATGGAGACTGGATGAAAGAGCTTTTGGTGTATACTGGACGTTGAAGTTGCTAAGACACTAAGTTTGAATGACTATCATCAGCAGAAAGCTTTGTGTAATAGCAGAGTCACGTGAAAGCATCTTCCACTTTCCATTTTGGTTTTCTTCTGTTTCAGAGCCATAGTAAAAGAGACATCACTTAAAGAAAACACTATAAACTTGAGGGAAATTCAGATTTTCACTATAGTGTAGTAAATTTTTCCAAAATAAGGATTTAATTAAAATGATAAACACTGTGATAAAGGGCAGCTGGAATTAATCAAATCTAAACAGATTTGATCAGATCTAAACAGATCAAATAAACCATCAAAACCAGATTTGAAGTTCCAAACCACAATTTACAGACTTATCTCCAGACTGTGACACTTATACCAGCTGTCAGCCAGTGCAAAACGAGCTACCTGAATGCCATACTTTCATCAGCTCATGCAGATTGTTAATATATTCACTTCCAGCCCAACCACGGTGACTAGTAACTAGCAGAATCCTCCTTTCCAACACAGAAGGAGAACCAAGACGGAATACCAAGTTATCTGTCTCCCAGCTTCATTCTGCCTCTAGATGCCTACTCAGTATCTGTGTGCAGAATCCCTGCACGCAGCCGGGACTTGCTTCACATATGGTTGTCAAAAGCTATATTGCTGTAGGGAGGAACAATCTCTGCTGATATAACTCTATATCTCTCATTTATATCTCATACAGTAACACAAAAAATCATCTCTACTGCTCAAACAAATTGTCAGTATGAGGTATCATAGCAACAATATACATCTTCTGTTCCGCTAGGGAACATATTGTTCTTTTTTGGTGAACAGCTTTTATTACGCATTCCTTTAGCACTTATTTTAATTTATTTTCCAAAGGAAAATTTTATCACTCACCTCACCTAAAATTGCATAAATCTCACAGCCATTTATATGCTTACACAGAAGTCAATACTGTGCAGGCGAAATGTTTTGCCTGCTTCGATTTACGCTGATGTATTGAACAGGCCTGATGTTTTCCAGCATCCAGTCTCACTGAAGTCGGTGGTAATTGTTCCACTGACATGCCTGAATCCAGCACTGAGACTTTTACCATTGTACCATAAAACGCGCAGTGCCTGCTCTGGCCCGAAGGGTCCATTCTCTCTTCCTGTACACTTGCTGGATCCACCAAAGAGTAGTTTTTAGAAAACAGAAGAGATGAGAAGAGCTCAGCTAGAGGAGTGGGTTAAACCTAAGTTACTCACATTTTTCATGCACTTCCCTTTTGTAAGAACAATTTTCTCAAATGCAACGAAGCTTTTCTGACCAAGGAAATTGATGAAATCTTGAAAGTAGGTGCTTAACAAATTGAATTTACTATGTGTTGAAAGTCTCTCCTGATGCTTTTCTAAGTTGTGATCTGTTGCTGACTACATATTCCCCATTGTGCCTGCAAGAGCAGCAGGTCAACAAGAAATCAATTCACCGGCTTATCCCACTCACCTATTTTCACAGTTCTGTCTAGCCAGACACGCTGTTTACAGCACTGGCCAGCACAGGGCACTTTGAAAGGGATGGTCAACAGTATAATTTGTCACAGTAGTGCACTTGTAATGATCATTCTTAATGCCAATTGCTGCTTAGAGGTCTTACTTCTTGAAGTATTTGAATTCTTAGTCCCAAATGTTTATGCTGCGTTGGAGTTGTTTATACTTAGCAAAAGAACACTTTTCTTAAAAAAAACCCCAAACACCACCTGTTTTGATTAATGGTATATTTGCAAGTCAAAACACCTTTCTGAACATGCTCAAAAGTGAAAATGAGAATTCGTTGCTCTATGGTGTTTTATTGAACACCTTCCAGGGGATAACCATGAATTGTGATCAGGGTTTGGATTTTGGTTATTTTTCCTTTTTAGCATTCGAAATACAGAAAATTTTCATGTGTCTTAGAAGCTTTTGCTTTTTATTTGTTATATATATTTTTATTATTTTGTTAGGTAAGACTGGCATCACCACAAATATACTTTTTTTAGAAGTGAGTTTATGAAGAGTGAAAAAATTTTCTCTCTTTTCAATCATCTTACCATTTTCACAAAGGGAGTGATACGTGTTTTATTGCCTGATGGATTTAGAATAGAAATTTAAAGAGTTAGAAATCTTGTAGAACCTGGCAAATAAGTGATAAAAATATGATTTACAGATCAGGTTATTCAGAATGGTACAGGGATTATTAACATATATGTATTTCTAAACTCATGGGTTGTCATGATTGAAGACAGAGAAGCACTCAGAAAAAAACAATCAAAATTAGACTCTTATGTGCTTGGGCTGTCTACAGCCAATCTGAAGAGCTTTCAAATTAAATAGAACAGTTATAGGAAGAATGTATATGTCACCATTTATTCCCATAAGTAGAAGCAAAGATAAAAAGAGATCAAATGACTTACCCAGGGGATCTGTGGCACAATCAAGAATTGTACAAAATCACTGCAGTTCTGCCCAAAAACCTTAAGCATAAACTAACATTTTTTCTCTCTTATTTATTCATCCATTAGTTTTTAATGAAAGGCTTAAAATTCCTTATCCTCAGTATTTCTAAGCATATAATATTATTTTAGTTCAGCTGCTATAAATGTCCTTCTTAAGCAGATTTTAGAGGATTACTGGGATTCCCCCTGGGAAAATTAAGTAAGACTGAATAAATATAATACTGAGAACTTGGATAGAACAGCTTCTTAGTATGCTTTTAAAGTATTCCTTTGTGAAATCAGAAAGTGTAAAACCATTATCTCAGTAAAATTTATTGATATGGACAAAACCATGGAGAATATACATGTTAGTATATAACATCCAGTGTATGAATAATAAGTACTTCATTAAAACATGTCTTGATAGGAAATGGGTTGAAGAGAACATCCAAGAATACTGTGTTACGTGTGAGAGACCAGATTTAATGAGTAGTACAGCCATTCCTCCTCATTATTTCTGCTTAACAAACTGTGATTGTTAAATCAAATTTATCCTTTAAGCTACAAAGTATAATTCATGTAACATAATTAGTTTAAAAATGGATTGAAGAGAAGCATACAAACCTGAAACATTAAACTGGCATTCCCATGCATTCTGAGGATTTCTGGATCAACAGTCAGTGGCAGGTTTCGATGTATTCTTTAAAACACTGGAAAGAGCCAGCTACCTGAGCAAAATACAGACCTGTTCCAGAAATATATATATACGTAGCATATACATATTAAAATATTTTCTTGTGACTAAAATAGGTAAAAATGAAGTATCAAGATATACATATAACATACTATCAATATAACCCAAGGATTGCCTTTAAAATATCTGAAGATATACATAATTCACCATTAGAAAACATCTGTACGAAGACACTTGCACATGTATGGCAAACTTTTTCATAGGCATTGACAGATGCATATCAGCTTTTGACAGTCTCAAATTAACATAAGCAGTATTTAAAAAAAAAAATTAAAAAGTTTCACATTCACACAGCAGCTCCACTTTACCTAGTAGGGTCCCATCAGTGACCTGTTGAACGTGGTGTTATGTATCATACCAGTATTTTCTGGGCTTTTGGTGCTTTAAGGGTATCACCTCTCTCTATATTTGACTAAGTCAAAGAACGGATGCATAGAAGGAATGTAATCTTTATAGTTGTACTAAATTCAACAGAACCTATATGGATTGAAAAGCATTTTTAATATACAATAATCACTTTAGTATCCAGAGAGCCTGAAGATCTGTAAGTTTTTTCCTGATTTTCACACCACGTTCACTCTGATGTGGAATGTTGTTCTATAAAACCATCAATGAAGTATCATACCTGCTGCATACTCTTTAGAATTTTCTATAGCGGGTAGTCTCAGAATGCAGCCTGAAATGGAGGGTTTTGTCCCCATTTACCACGTCTGCTGTCATTCTGGAATACTCTGCCTTGACTATGGAGAACGATATGAAGTTTGCCACTCTGTCACACATACCGGCTGTTCTGAAGACAGCATAGAGGTACCATAAAAGATTTAGAAATGCCAGTATCTGTTTCAAGTTTTAATACTAAAAATTAAATCCCATAGTGCAACTGAGACAAATGAACCACCTGCTGTCACTGAAAGGGAGGAGATTTATTTAGTCCTTTCTGATCTCTGACATGAAGAAAGAATAAAGTAAAGTAACTAGGTCAGTTCAGCTATTTGCAGATAATACTTTATAAAGAATCAAACAATTTACAAGCGGGATTCATGATAGAAGTTTACTAAATAATGCCAAGCTTGAGAAAAGAGATCTTCCTTGCAACTCTGCCTGCTTATCGGAAAGATTTGCATGTGAGAATGGAGGGACACCACCAATATCATTCACCATAGAAAATAACAATTTTCTCCATAAATATCTATAAAGAATTGAACTGAATTTTAGCATATTGTTTAGATGCATGGAGTGAGCTTGGTCCTAGCTGAATACTATTGTTTCTATATATCACATAAAACAGATATGAAAATGCACAATCTTTCATATTCATTGAGCACAAATATAATACCCAAGACTGAATGAATTCTAGTCAGATTTTTCAGTCAAGTGAAAAATTCTCATCCTTTCTTTGAATTATATTTGCCTGATTCTGTATATTGGTCACCATCTCTCAATATGTCTGCAAAAAAAAAAATCTCTTTAAGACTGTACAAAGACGTAGCTGATCCTAGCTAGCAGTACCTTGTCCTCCTGATGTAATTTCAACTACAGTATTGACAGATTTCTACTAAACATTAAAATGCCAAAGAAATAATATGGTATATTTCCAAATCTCCTGTTTTCTAGAATCTAGGACAGATTGGAGTTTCTTGTCAGGTACATAGATGTGGAAGTGCTTTCATATCATAATGAGTCCCTTTCAGTTGTTAAAGTGTAAACCAGTACTCATAGTACTAGAAAAATTCTATGTCAAGCAGTAAAAATTATGTAAATATTGAATTTTCAACGTCATACATAAGCAATAGCACACCTGGTTTGACTGTGGTTATTACTGCAGGTGCTTATGTATACTGTATATCTTTTCTTTGCCCATGTGGATGAACAACTAATTTTGACCATCTACTTGCACAAAAGCACGATTACCCATGTAAACAAAATCAATGCACATGCAATACAAACATTTATTCTCACATTTTTCACTTGCAACCTCAAAATCTGGTCCTTAGTATGATCATCAACATTCTTGACCTACTCTTGTCTTAATTTCCAATAATGACATTTTTAAAAAAAGGTTTCAAATTCTATAGAGAAATACTAGTTTCTTAGTGAAAGATAAATACAATTTAGTAGACATACAAACCTTCTAAAACTAATGTTACATCATCACTATTTGATTACATACATGTATGCAAACACACTATATCAAAGATATCAAAAAGGATATTCACTTAGCTTGCCAAATTAAAAGCAGAAATATTTTCAAGGGAACAAGAAACATGAAAAATGTGCTCTGAATGTGACATGGTAAACAGATAATAAAGAACTTAATCCAAAAATTTTAATAAAGTTAATAAAACAGTTAATAATGTTAATAAAGAAGTGAATATGCGAAGGCTAAAAGAATGTTATATCCCCTAAATTTGATAGGACTGATCTGTTTTCAAAACCAATGCGAGAAGCAGAATGAAAGCCAAGCAAAGAAAATTTTATATGGTTTGTAGTGAGTGAATATAGATATGCTTTGCAGTTTGTCATTAAGGGCTTCACAGAAGTTAATTCTGTGTTACCTTGTGGTTTTGCTTTTTCAGCTTTATTTTTCTGGCATTAGTAGCTTTTCCATTTTTCAGGATCTGGATATTAACAAAAACCCCAGATAATAGAGTTGATAGTCTCAAGGATGTAGCATCTCGTTGAAATCCTTGGATAATGCCTAGGAAAAAAAGCTATCCTTTTTCTCTAAAATAGTTTAGAAGTCAGGGCTACAAAAACCTGAAGTAACATGGTTGTCTAGTTGTGTTTTGGAAGGGACAGATTAAAAGGAAACAAACAAACAAACAAGCTAATTTTTAAGATTTGAACCAAGGACACAATTCATTCTGCACAAAAATATAAATAGAATAATCAAATATTCATGCATACAGAATCCCTAATCTAGTAAAAAGATTGTCAAAGACATCATAATGTTGATATCAGAATAAAATCAGTCATCAGTAAACAAGCATTTGCTATTTGATGGTGAATGAACAAATCTTTTGCAACTCATATTGGACTACAGTTTGCAAATCAAAAAGGACTTTTCTTAGGAAGGATGCTTGAAAGTACTTGCTTTCATTTCAGCAAATATATAGGAATCTTAATCTTCAGCCTTGCAAAAGAATTCAGAACAACATGCCCAGTTTTGTTTTGTATTTCTTAGTGTATTGGGAAGGCAGCTAATATAAAATATGTAAGACTGGATAGTAGTAGAACTTTAAGTGTCATACTCTGATAAAGTATTTACTTTATGGAAAAAAAACAATTTCAGTATAATGGAAACACAGACAAATTGCAAGTCTTTTGATAAATACAAGATTATATAAAAGATATAAACCCCAACAAAGTAGATTTGGAGAACACACTTTCATATTTCAACAGAAATCCATAAAATCTATTTGAATAAAAGGTCAGTCTTACCAGATAAATGTCTGCATTGCTCTAAATATTTGCAACTATTTTTATCTGTTATAGCAAATTCCTTGATGTCACATCCCATCCTTCTATTTTTATCACAAGTTGCCAAGTTTCTTTCCTCTGTTTGATACAATTCAAAGGAAAATCTATTAATCATAGCTAGTCAAGATTTTTTTTGCAAGTAAAAAATAATTAATCGAAATTATAGTTAATTATAACTATAATTAAAAATATAATTAATCTACAACATACAAAAATTGAGGGGAGTATCCAGACCAGTGATACTTCACTTTTGTGCCATAATGACTATGAGTTCGACATAGTGACTCATGGGAGATTCAGGGCTCTTTGAATTACAAAAAATTTCCACAGCTAGAAAGAAAGCAGCTGCAGAGACGATTCAGTACTATATTTGGTATTTTAAAAGTTATATAGGCAAAAACTTATATAAGACCTATATTTGTTAACTTGCCAATTTAAAGGATTATTTCCTTCTTTGTTAAGGAAGAGCTTGAAAATCTTTATTTCAATAAACTAACCTTTATCTCAGTACACAACAAAGTATAAAACTATGTCAAAGAAAATACAGCAGTACCTAAAAATGTAGTCTGCAGTGAATTTTATACTTGACAAAGGGGAAAATATACTTTTATGCAACATAGTGAATAAAAAAAAGAAAGTGTAAAACATTATTTGTTTTAGGAAAAACGCCACATTCTGCAAACTAATCATGAACTGATTAATACCACCTGGAGGGATAATTTCAAAATACATTAAATGAGAGGTGATAGAGAAATTAGGAACAAGGGTATGCTAAAAAGAGGTATGCAGAAAGAAGAATTTGCAGGAGTACTTAGAAAGACGTAACAGCCTTTGGCCATGTAAGATGTTAGGAGATGAATGGAAGATTAGAGAAAGAAAGGTTGTCAGGTATCCTATGAATATTACAACATTTTTCAGATGGGAAAAATGAAGAATGAACAGCGTGAAGGCTTTGCAATGTCTGTTTTTAAACGTATAGCAAGTATCATTCAGGGAAGGAACCATCTTGGATCCTCCAGAAATTAAAAATGTTCTCAGTGGAATTGCTGAAATCTCAAATGGAAAAAGAATTTCATCCTGGGCGATCAGCAACTTACATGTACAGGAGTACTATGCACTCCTGTTGACAAAACTCAATGAGCATCAATGTTAACAGGTACAAAGACTATGAAAACTGAGATGAGTAATATATCACCGATTCTAAAGCAGAATGCAGGTGAGGTATTAGTAAGACTGAAAAACTGTAATAAGCTTGCACAAATGAGTGCCTTCTTCAGTGACTTTTGGTCCCAGAAATAAATTTTGCAAATCTGTTCATTGACTCCTACAATACATGGGGCAGATGCCTGGTTAGTCTTGGGGTAAAAAACTTCAGGGACACAAATAAGCAGAGAGCATTTCATTGCAAATGCGATGAAGGTATGAAGTCAAGTATTTGTGGGTTGATGCTGTTGCAGAAGGTGAGGGTGTACTGTTGCTATCTGTTTTGTAAAGGCATGAGGATTCTGCTATATGGTGGCTCTTTCAGTGAAAGCAAGGAGCTAATCAACTGGGTGATGGCTATCATACTCAGTGTACAAGGTAATAGCAGAGATCAAAGCTCCTTTCTATAAGAAGGAAAAGACATTGCATTCTGTGTTAGGAGATAAAAAGCGGCAATTTGCTTTTCATCTTGGAGAAGGGATGGACGGATATAATCTGAAGAAATACTGTCTCTTAATGTGAGAAATGTTGCTTTTTAATAAGCTTATTTTTGGATAGGAGACTTCAAGAAGGGCACCTATATGACAGCAAAGAGTCTTGAACCGTTCTGTGTATGAGGATTATATGTCCACATTGACTGGAGCCTTTAGGTTAGAAAGCTCTTCATTTTCCTGAGGATGAAGAGGCTTAAAAAATCAAAAACTTTGAGTGATATTAGGAGTGTTTTAAAGCCACCCAATCTTTGCTCATTAATTACCACTTTGAGATCAGTAGTGATTGCAGCCCCCAAACTTCACTTGCTATGTCCTTCATATCACTGGGTGCTTCTTTTTAGAGAGTAGGTGGAGTTCAGCTCACCCAATTTTAGCTTTCAGAGTAAGGTGCCTTCTGTTAGCCTGCTATCTTGAGTCCTCTCCACTTGATGGAGAGAGCAGGGCTACTCACCAAGGTCATCATATGATAATAAAACAGGAAGAATATCTAAACCAGATGCAATAAACATGTAAAACAGATGGAATACAACAGATGTGTCTACAAGGTACCTGTCTTTCCCCTTCCCCTTCCCCTCCGTCTCTCTCCTCTTAGAATGGATCTTAGAGGCAGAGCTCAGAGGCTAGACCACTAACTTTATGCCACAGTTAAGTGAAATAATCCTGCCTATCAGTAACTAACACACGCTCTAGCCTTAGTTTGCCATGACAAATCACATTTATAAGACAAAAAAGTCTTTGGCTTATGCAAGTGCGTTTCAGCTTCAGCTGGCAGCTAGTTGGCATGTAGATTCTCGGTCACGTTGTGTAACATGCAGCCTGCAGAATCCTTCTGTTCTGAGAAATTGCAGAAGTAGGCAGCCACAGACACCACAACGCAAGTGCTGTACCTGCTAAGTGAAGGCATTCTATGGCATCTCTCCAACTTGACAAGAAAGGTTTCAGTGAACTATCACTGCCTTTAAATTGACACCACATGTTCCAAACAAGAGATGCAAAATTCCTCTCCTTCTGCATTTAATGTAAAATGTAGTAAATTCCATGAGTTTGTTTTCATGCAGTTCTAAAAAACACATAATGACCAAAGCATGTATCATACCTTGTCCTTTAAGGCAGAAGGAGGTGTATTTGATGATCTCTTTATGTGCTTTGGCTGAAAACACTAATTTTCAGAAAAATTCAGAAAAATTGCAATTATGTTTTGTCTTTAAAAAGCTGAAGCTGAGTTCAGCACTAGCAAAATTGCTTAAATGGGCCATTGAACTCTGAGACCCTTCCATCTGTACCTGAATGCTGGTCACTTGTATTTGGGTTCTGAGACAATTTTTCATGATTCTCAATAATCTATATAATCTATGTAATACATTTTTCAAAATGGACTCTTCAAGATTTTTTTCTTAGGTGGAGTGAATGCAAATGATCATGTAAGCATTCATTAAATCTGACAACAGCAACTGTCTCAAGAAAGCATTAAAAATAATGTAGAAAGAAAACAAATTTTTGCTTCCGGCTTCTAATGTCTTCAGTGCACAGTGAGATGAGCACCGGGAAATGTTTTGAAAAAAGGATTTAAGCTGAAATCAAAAGTTTTTTGAATCTATTTTCTCTCTTAAAACACATATTTTACTTTGGCAAGCTCTCAGTACATCACCGAACAAATATAATTTTGCAACAATGAAAATTAATAAGAGGGAAATACCTGCCAGTTTGGGATGAAGCTTAGTAAAATAACATTATTTCTTTTACAAGAAAACTCCTGCTGGCTTTAGTAGAAATTGGTGTAAATAGTGACATTGCAAAATCAGTGAAGGAATATTAATGGTATGCTCTCAACAATCAGATCGAAAATAGACTAATTATACAACCATATATACCCATGTGTCCACTCACAATCCGTGAGCTTAAACTTCAAATACGTAGTTATTCATTGAATTGCTTGGAAACGCAGAGATGACTTTATCCTTACATATTTCTTTCCTTTGTACTGTGTATT
The DNA here is from genome assembly GCA_013396915.1 of Stercorarius parasiticus. Lineage (NCBI taxonomy): Eukaryota > Metazoa > Chordata > Aves > Charadriiformes > Stercorariidae > Stercorarius > Stercorarius parasiticus. The sequence continues at coordinate 463,090 of VWZL01001922.1, read as the reverse complement.
TAGAAGTTAGCTTCAAGTCGTAACAAGTTTTGTGTAGACCTCCTTAAAGAACTCCTTTAAGAAATATCCTAAATATGTAAGGCAGGCAGAACATCTGTTTTTTATAACTCTCTCTTCCTATGTGCTCCAATACCGTCAGACATACATGAATAACTGCATGAAAAAAAAAACAAATGCCAAAATTAATTTTTTCTATTTTTTGCCAAGAATATTTTCTTCAAAAAATGTAGCTACCTTTTCTGTGAATGCTCACCGGATGGCTACATTTTGCAGGTTCATTGCCTAGCTGAAATAAAAGAAAAAACTCTGACTATATATTAAAATTTTAAAATTTCTGTGTTTTTACTGAAGTGCTGTGAAGTTAACAGATGGGATCTAGCAATGTGTAAACTATATTTTCTGAACGGAGTAGATTTATCTTCAATAGGTTTTCGTGTTTAGTCAGATTAACATGCTAATTTTATAACGTGAAATTAAATATTTGTGAAATTTGAATGAGGAATAGAAGAGATTTGAAGCAGGAAAAGATGTAAAAGAAATGGTCTTGCAGAAATGGCTATAACCATGCAATAAATTAGCTGAAAGTATAAGATATCGTAATTTAACTGTTTTGTTCAGCTATTACAATTTTCAAGTGCTCGTTCAGTGGATGTCTCTGCTATCTTGCAGAAAGAATGGCCAGCCAGGAGAGGCCAGGACATTGGTTAAAAAGGTAAAGGTTACAAAGGTAAGCAAGTGCAGTAGGTATGAAGAGAGAGCAATAAAATCAGAGAGATCATATGATTTTTTCATCATAATATTCTTCTAGGCACCCATGATTCGTGGCCTATGTTTTCCACAGGTATTTTTTTTTGCTTTTCAGGTTTCATATAGTAGTTGTAAATTCAAGTTGTAAATGTAATTTTTCCCTGGAAATATGCCCATTGCTTGCAACCATGTAAACTTTCACAAGCCTTCACAATGTTTTCATCTAGAGTTCTACTGAACTATATTTTTAATATTTTTAATTTACTAACTAATTGCTTAATTTGATACCCATACTCCATTTTCTGGGTGTTGTGATTTGGACATTGAGTAAAAGTATTCCTCATTTCAACCCCCAGATATTTCTTTTAAAATTCCCTTGATTTTCTCAGCGTAGAGTTCTGTTACTTCTTTCTCATCTGCATGTTTTCCAGGAAGGTTTCTAGTCCATTTGATTGTTCCTCATAAAAAAAAAAAAAAGCTGTTTCATACAGGTGATCATTCTTGTTGCCCTTTTCTAAACATTTCTAATTTGTTAGAGGAGGACCAGGATAGCACACAGGACTCAAGATGTGGGACCACCACTGATTCGTACAGTGCCACAGTGTAGATCTATACTCCTCTCACTGACTTTTCCATTGACTTTCCGGGTCTTTCCTGACTGTTGCTCTTACGTCTTCACAGAAATGTGTGTCACAACATCCGGAGTGAGGAATTTTTTCCCACATGTTTTATTGTAAGTTTACCTGTACTGATTTACATCTCCGACTTTATTACCCATTTTACTGTACGAGATTCTTCAGCATTTCTTCAGTTTGCTTTTGTTTTCACTTCTCTAAATATCTTCAATAATGCCACCTCACTGATCATCACGTTTTACAAAGCAGTTACAAATGTAACAAACAGCACTGACCTCAGCAAAACGATTCATAGGATTTTATTAATTATTTGCATCACTATGAATACTGATGATTTATTTCTGTCTTTGGATTTTGGTTTTAACCAAGTGCAGGCATTCCTTCTTATTCGATGGTAGATTATTTGTTTTACCAGTATTTGGTTGGAGACTTTGCTCAATTTTTTGAATGCCAAGAGTGTTAGCATCCAACTGCTCTGCACCTGTTGACTCTTTTGAAGATCAACAGTGGATTTGTGAGGCCTGACATCCCTTTACAGAAGAGAATTCCCTTACACCATGAGTCTTCCCCAGCAGACTTCACTTAACCATTTTTCCCACTAATTCTGTTCCATAGAACAGTTTCTGCAAATTCTCTGCCTCAACAAAGACTGATTTGTAGCTCCCCAGAAAGCCCCTTGAATCCTTTTTAAAAATTGCACCACACAGCAAAGTGCTGATAGCAAGGCAATTTGAACAGGTCTATTAGTATGCAAGTGAGTAGTACACTTTTTTCATCCTTGCATTCCTCTAAAATTTTGGGATCAATACTACTGCGTCCTTGTTACTTGCAACCCTCAAATATATCAATGTGTTCTATCCACATGACTTCTGCCAATACTAAAATGTGAGACAGATCAGAGAGGTTTCGTCTGGGAATTACAGTAATCCCCATACTCACATCCACCATAAGTACAAAAAAAAAAAAAAGTTCGATTCATGTTTTCTGTCACAAGCATTTTTTTCTTTGATCATTTACTTGACTGGAGATTTCCACTTGTGTCTTCTGCTTTATTTGGAAAAGGATCTATTTATAACTTTTTATATCTTTGCAACTTTCTCTGTGGTACTTTGAATTGCACCCATAACACATTTTTGAAAAGCAGAGGAAGGTAGGATTTTATTCTGTGTTTCCTCAGAACCTACATTTCCATTCCTATGACTTGATACAAGTACATGTTCAATAGACATAATAACAGGCACCACAATGTAAATAAAACTCTAAATTTGGAAAATATTTGATTTGTTGAAACTTTTGATTCTTCACATCTTCACTACCAGCAATGCTGCCAGCCAGTTCATCCCATTTCACGTATTTATGAATAGGGTGTGTTTTACAACACAAAGGAAAAGAACCAAGGACACAAACATACCAGTGCATAAAATGAACATCCATAAGTATATTAATTAGAAAACAACATAAAGATTTTATTTGAGAGGTTTATAAGGAATTTTTTGTGTGTGTGTGTATTTTCTGAACATATTACCTTGGCAGGATTTGGAAGCACGGGGGCCGGAAAGGTTTCACAAAACATAGAGCTTAAATAGAGCTGAAAGTTCTCATGAGATGAAATATCTGAAAAACAAATGATGTGAATAGATTGCTTTCTCGGTAATTTCAGTTCAGTGTACTATCCAAAATTTAACCAACATAATATTACAATAGTAATTAAATTATGAGAGTATTTTAGTAATATATGGTAATTTCTCTACCTGTGATCTAGGAGACAGAATAAGCAATATTGTATTTGCACTTTGAAAGCCCAATTGGAATTGGACAGTTTGGAATCCGTTGAAGGTACAGAAGAAAAAACCAAAGAGTACAAAACCATAGAAAACTTACCGGAAACAAAAGTTAAGAATTAAAATCTGAAGATAACTATTGACAATAGCAAAGACAGTGATTATGAACTGTTTGTGTAATTATATCATGGCATAAACTATCTTTCCTTTGTATAGAAGTCCACCGCCACAGATTTAATACCAACATCCCTTTCAGATGTCACTGACATCTATTAAGAAAAAGTACAAAAAATTAAATTAGCAACAGCGGAATCAGATATTATAGATGTATAAACATGGTGAAGGCAGGCAAAATTAGAACCTGTTACATTAGTAAAAGTGAATATTGACACAAGAGTGGATTTTGCAAAAATAACAGTTTGTTATATGTTTTGTAGGCCTTCTTGTATTTTGGTTTCCAGGCTTTAAAATGGAATAACAGATCCCAGTTTTCCAGTGTATTGTCATTTGTTCTTTGACGAACCAAAGGCAAGTAACACGGTATATCTTTAAAAACAATAAAAATGGCACTGACCGGTAGACCACTACAGCATAAGTTACATTTTGCATAATAATATAGCTATATGCTATATTGCAACTTTTTAATCATAAAGCATATTTCTGTTTACCCCATACTATAAGGGAGAAGTAGAAATGCACAATTCTGATCTGGCACCAACTTTGTGAAAACATATTGCAATGCAATATTATATACTTGGCTTTGTAAAAGTTTTTACAAACTTTTATAGAGTTAATATCCATGAAACAGCAAGTTGACAGTTTTGCATGAATATTCAGTTTCCCAGTTTTATTGCATCCTATATCATCTTTTCTACAATAGATCTTTGGCCTTACCCCAGTGAAATTGAATCCAGTCTGCAATAGAGAGTAAATTTTATGAGTGTTCATACTAAGTACAATTTTATATTCAGTCACTTTTTAAATACTAGAATCTTTGGTATTTGCCATTTTGAAAAACACTGGCCACATTTTTGGGTTTGAGTGTTGAAATGAGGTTTCTCAGTCTCATATTTGACCTAAAATGAAAGTGGCTCAATTTTCTGAAGAGCTAAGCACCACAAATCTGTAAGCCTATCATTTTGGCTATAGTGGTTTAACAACTAGAAACCATCATTAGGCATTTAATTGTTGTATATGAATTTAGGTATACCGTTTGAAAACTGTTACTGTTCCTACAAATATAAAGAAGTAAACAGCATGAACTCGGTAGGAGTATATATCCAGATTTACACTATGCAGATAAGTGAACAGTAAATTCTCATCAGTTCTTACACAACTAAGATTTTGTGCACAGGCAATGTAGAATTAATTATTTTAACATAGTGAAGATATGTTTAGAAGAGACTGGTATTTCAAAGGGGCCTACAGGAATTCTTTTCCAAATAAGCGTAAGGAATTAATTTCCTAAATATCACTAAAATATTTAGATATTTGATATTGATATCTGAAAATACCTGCCCAACAGCATGTGCAGTGAAAAAGCGTAATTGATACCATTCTGAGAATCCTTGCTTTTTCTCAAACTGCTGAAAAGCTCCTATTGGGTCAGAACCTACGCTCAAGGAAAGCACTAGTGCAGCTGAGGCAGACATGTCTTCATATAGAGGTCCAATTCCAGCCTTGGAATTCTCCATTAATTTTTTTTCAAGATTATCTGTTACAAATTCAGCAAGTGCAGAGACGACCAGAGGAAACACAAATGTAGAAAATCTGAGGAAAAAGAGCTGTACCATAGTAGCAAATCCACTGCTTCTTGTACAATACCTGACAGAATCAGATGCATCCTATTTTTTCATCATGATAGAATTAATAAAGATTCAAGAATAAAAAGAAAAATCAGTCATATACTGTACTAATCTGAAATGTCATCATATCTAGAAACAACTGTCTCAGTGTATCCACCAGGAGAAAAAAGTGGTTTTTTGCAAGATAGTAATTCCATTCTCTTAATATCTTTACACTATAAGGACTTCAAGAACTTGGGGTCAGATTCTAGAAGCTGAAACTGTTCCTTAACACAGGGTTGAGTTACAAAAGATCAGTCTTTCCAAGCAGTTTCACTTACACAATTCCCACTGCATTCACAAGACAAGAGTGTAAATGGCACTGGTGGTGTGCAAAAAGCCCAATTTTTCCTCTGTGCAGGAAGTAGAGGCAGGAACCATTCTGCTTATCTGTGTTCCTCCTTAACAGCTATGAATCTATGAGCTAGTCTGCCTCTACCTCACACCCAGCTTGAATTGACTCGTAGAGAGCCCATGTCCTCACTGTTTAAGAACTCCTATTTCATTATTTCTGTCACAGAAAATTTTTGGAGTTTTGGAGTAGATAGAATTCAAGAGGAGCCATAACTCTGCAACAAAGAACTTTACCACAATTAATTTATGAATCATGGTCAGTCTTAAGTCTCAGGAAGCTTTTGTTACATTTTCCAGTTTTTCTTCCTCACATTGCTCCATATGAAATCATTCCAAATCATAGTGTCCCCAAGTTTCTGGATGAACATGAATTTCAAAGTACATATGAAAGTACCATTTTCAGTGCCATGAATTTGTAATCCATGCCATGTCAATAATCCAGCATGTCTAGGTCATATTTATGACACAAATATAAGAAACACATTTTTTGTGCTTTTAAGCTAAAATCCCTTTGAAATTTCTCAGAGTGAACACACACATTTTATTACATTCATTTGGGATCATGATAAAATAGATTAAGGGACAAAACAATATTTAGAAGACACTTCCTGCATAAAAATCTGTATATAAGTGTCTGACTCTGCTCTGAGCAGGGAGGTTGGACTAGGTAATCTTTATGGGTCGCTTTCAACCTTGGTGATTCTGTGATAAGAAATAGATCCCTCTCCCTGGAATTACAAAGGACTGCTTGAAAGAGTGAGCTGAATATAAATGCTTCAAATAATATTACTGGAAGGGATAACCTGATCCATTGATTTAAGGAAGACATGAATTATACTGTCTTCTGATTGACATCCAAAACCAGCTTACTGCAGAAGAAAGTTTTGTGTGTGTGTAGAATATACTACAGCATACCTCATCAAACTAGGGCAAAATCACTGATACAGACGGAGTCTGGGAGGACAGGAAAGTCTGGGAAGGAGGGAAGAGGGGAGAAGTGCTTCCCAGACTCTTCAACGTTGCTTGTGTGGAAGCAGAAGAGGGATGTCAGACTGTCCTATCAAAGTGTGGGAGAAGAGCCTTTCACCCAGGTAGAGGAAACACAGAGAAATGGCCTTTAGGAAACCACCTACAGACAGAGCTGAGTCTTTGAAACTGTTCAAAAATAGATTCCCTGAAATGAGGCTGTGTCAGTATAAAAAAAAAAATCTCCTTTAAAACAATGGATTGGCAATCACAAAAAGATCTTTCCGTCTAACGTCTAGTTTCTTTTGTTACTTAATTTAGTGAAGATAGGTCTACAAATCCTGTTCTTTTGAATTTCAGTCTTCGCCTCAGTCATAACATATAAATCACACAGTGTCTTCAAGCTGTGGCCCATCCAGTTTAACAGGTGTTACCCTCGAGTAAAGAGAATAATCAGTGAAAATAGCTTTAAGAGAAAACAAATAAAAATTCAGGAAAGCGTATGACTTTCAATAGGCAAAATACAAGAGCTATAAACCAAGCTGCATTATAAATAACATCCTAGTTCAAAACAGCATTTAAATATATTCTTTAATTAACTGCTAAACTAAAGATATCATTTAAATATAGCTATAAACACATTCTTAAGTTCCACTCACACGTGATAATGTAAGTATACTTTCCTGGACGCAGGGAAGCTAATGGCCAATGGCTTAAAATCCTGCACACCTTAGAGAGTACCATAGCTTGGAAAAATAATAATTGTGGTCCTACATATCAATATTTTTACTCTAAACTCTAGGAAACTGTCTTTGTCCCCTATTCAAAAATACCACTGTGAACCTCAAATATTGAATTTCAGACAATTGTCCTTGATCTGAGCCTGTTGCAGTGTACCTTAACTCAAGGCAGTAGGCCCCTGGAGGCAGAAGTCTGTTATGCATTTCCAACTTTCTGCCGCAGGGTTTCAAGGCAGAGCATTAAGCTGGACAGGAGTTGGTGTTATGCAGAAAGGCCTCAATACACGTCGCATAGAGAGTCTGACTGAGAAATATTACCAAATGCTGTTCCACGTTAACATTGTTTTCAAAAGTTTTACTACACAGTTGAAAGAAGAACAGGTTAGTTTTAGATGAGCTCATTAAATTAATATTAATTATAGCAGAATCCTGGAGTCATTCACTAGACTGTCTGGAATCATTATTCTTACTCGATTTCATATGTTAGATCACGGTTTAAACTGAACATCTCACAGATCCTCACAACTTCACACTAATGACTTGCTCACTTTTTCCTAGAAGAGCAGTATATTAGATGCCATATTCATGTAATACGATCTCTAGGGAGGCAAGATGACAAGAAAATTAACTTGTTTTAATACGGGGACAGCTCCAAGTTTACATATACTTGTTTTGTTTTGATGGGAATAAATCACTACCCCACCAGAGAGAAAAAAAAGGAACTATCGGTGAAAACAGGAGCAGAAAAACCCAGTCCCTTTTAGAGAGTTCTTGTGTGACCTCAAGGAAAGTTCATTTTGCCAAATGTTGCTTGATATTGGCTTAAATTCATCCATCTCAGAGTAAAAATTACCTGATTTTAAAAGGTGATGAATATTAATCATCATGGCTATAGGTGGTGTGAGGAATTTGCAGAATTTCTGTCAGTAGAGATTGCTAATAACAGTTTAAGGAAATGGCTGTAGGGAGAGATCTAGGCATCTCCAGCTTTACTTTGGAACAAATGCTCACTCAAAGTCCAAGAGCATTCTCTAAGATTTATTTAAGTATCTTGACCTTAAAAAGTAAGTTACATGTGTATGTACGTGCTTTGGAAATGAGGGCATTTTTACCTGTCACCTAAAGTAACGCTCAATGCAGAATTTGCACTTGGAGTAAAGCATGAACATTTTTATAACTTTAATATTTTTATTAATTTCTAATGATATATTTACAAATAGAATGAATGCTTTCATGAGGTATAGAAAAAAGAAGTTTGATCTACATTTCAGGGTAAATTCAAAAGATACATACTAATCACAGCTTTTGAGAAGCACTTTTATTTTTTTTCTAAAATATTCTGCTTTGTAAGTGTGGAATTTTTAGTTCAATTTAATAAGATACTATTTTAGGGCATTTTAAGTATGGTTAATACAAAATGCTATTTTGTTAAAATATATATTAAACTAACCTGCTTAAAATACTTCAAAGAAAACTGATACAGGGGATCTGCCTCTGGCAGACTTGCAATTATGAAGTACATGAGAGATCCTTGAGCAGCAACTGCGCGTTTCTCATGAGCAGCACTTATTTCGTGTTACATTGCTTCTGCCTCTTGCAGCCTGAGGTAACGTGAAAGAAGCACATTTTTCACGGCATTTTTGAGGTGTTTTTTTCAACTAGGAACTGAACAGTGGTCACAATGGAGAAAACTTTCTCCTCTCAAGGCTCTAGTGACTACAGGGACAGCTCTTCTGGATGTATCTCTCTGGTTGCATGTAAATGTTATCTCACATTGAAGGAGATCTGACTCCACTTCAAGTGCTGTCTAGATCTTCTGTTTGCCACAGGCAGAAGCTCAAGACCAATGGATATTCCAGTCTTGGATACTGTGCACTTTTTTTTGCAAACTAACAATATAAACTGAAAAACAAGAGGACTCTGTAGCATTTTGTGGCTTCAAAGCCATACAAGTTAATGCCAAGAAAAGGGAGTAGTTGGCATTTTTTCTCCAGGTACTATCCCAGCAGATCATGAAAACTGAGTTTGATTTCCTGATCAAAAATTCTGACTATAAGACAGAGAAATACATAATATGATCAGAATTTTAAAAGTAATCACTCGATGACTGCTACTCAAGTAAAGCAATTTCACAGCTCTGTTTTCTGAGCAGTGTGAAGATTTCAAAGTTCTTTTTAACTGCCGAGGGGCAGCATAAATTCTCAAAATGTCAATTAAATTATGCCAGATTATACCAGTTAAGGAATGCCTCCTATGGAGAAATCTATGCAAAACTGTCTGCATATATGAGTGAGTTTCTGAGAAAGGGAAAGGTACTTAGCTCCTTGGGGTTCCCTTAGTTATGCAGAGGCGACACACAAGCTGTCTACCTTTCTTGTTTGAAATGACTTAATAGTGCAGATCTAAGTCTGTTGGGAGAGTTCAACAGCAATCAGGAAGCCGTATATCATAAATACCACAAAAATGTCGTGTTTGCTCTTATTTTGGCAAAAGTCCCTTTTGACCAATAAGGTAAAGCTAATGATGAATAAGCATGGCAAGAATAAAACTTAGCCTAATAAAGCCACATTGCCATTAATACAAATAACCAAATAAAGTGAAACTGCAATTCAGATATACTCAAACTGGTTATATGGCAAGTTTTTGTTTTTGAACAGGCTTTAGGAATTTAACAGCTTTTCTCTGTTCTGAGGAGAAGCTGTGTTACTCCATATCATAAGCTACTGTAGCCACTGATAATCACTGGTTTTAATAATGATTTGATGAGCATAATATTTAAAATCTTAAAGTGAAGATTTGAAAATATTAATAAAATATCCTATAAGGAAGCATGGTGAATTCATTTCAATTTTCAAAAAGAGTTTTATTTTAATTATTGGTATTAACAGGTCATATTTTCAAAAGCTGGATGTTACTTCCTCTGTAGAATTAATTCTATCCAGGAGAAACACGAAACCAAAAATCATCACGAGTCATTTATTCTGATTTCTGACCAGGAACTGCAAGCATGCCTCCTGCATTTGATTCCTGCAGTGAGGTGATGATTTCTTTGTTGTCCAGGGTGTTTCCCTGAGAAACAGAAAAACTGGTAATAGAGGAAATAATGTGTTTTCTGAATTTTTTAAAACCACCTTCTCCTACTAACAAAATTTCCTTTGCTTATTTCCTATCCATACCAAATGTCATACAGAATATAATTCCTAAAGGGAAAACAGAACAAACCAGATATTTTTGAGTCATGGGTTTGTCTAAGTTTTTCTCTCATAAAATAATTGCTGTGCTTTTTCAACTTCAAAGGTTTTTGCCTGCTTTTATGAAACAGCTTCCTTTAATTGTGCCTTTTGTTTCCGTCTGGTACATCTGAAAAGAATAATACAGTTAAGATGAAGAAAAATTTATGTAGGCCTTGTGGAATTACATGTAAGAGAAACTCTCAGCTGCAACATAATATTAAAAGTTGAAATACAAGAACAATATTACAAATTTGTGGACAAAAAACTCATGGAGACAGGAAAAAAACTCAGAACAGGTAAACCCAAATGAATCAAATGCACAGAAAGCTGGAATTACTAAGATTAATTATGTTTAAGACATTTTTAGATTCTTTGGGTTTTATCCAACAGTTTGCCTTCACAGAAAATGTAGGAATTATCACTAGAGTCAGGGAATCCAGAATATTGCCACAATACTCAAAATTACTATTATTAAAATTAATGTTTTTTATCACAAAAGTACATTAATTGCATCACTTCTCTGTTAAGCCTCCTTAGATGGTAATGTCTTTTTCTGCCTCCATAAAATCTACAGGTTTTGTCCTACATTTTGTGATCTTCAGCCTTCTTTATATTGCCAACACTTTCAAATTTGCAGACTCAGGTCATCCAAATCACGTAACAGATCCAATCTGAAAAGAGAACTGATCTCAGAGGAGTTCCACTGAATTATGGTTTCCAAAGCTAACATGCTATGGTAGTGGACATGCTAAATGGTGCTGTTCATTCTTCATAGGGACATAAAAGAAATGGGAATCTGAACACTCCTTTTGGAATTATTTGTGCTTATGAACATGTTAGCCTAAGGCAAATCTTGTGCTCTTCTGCACGTCTGCAGAACTCCTAACATAATTTTTCCATTAATTTAAGAAACCATCTACATGGAACCTGGTAGAAAGGGGGAAGATAGTGCTTCAGAGCTCTTTGGTTGAAAATAAAGAAGACATCTGTCTGAGACTCTATTATTAAGAACTGATAGCAGGCTGAGGAACACGAGGTAGTTAGGTAGGACTGCTTAGTGGTGTACTGGGCCCGGCTGGGATGGAGTTAATTTTCTTTATAGCAGCCTATATGGTGCTGTTTTGGATTTGTGACTAAATCAGTGTCAATAATACACCAGTGTTTTGTCTATGGCTGTGAAATGATTGTACAGTGTTTTCGTGGGGTTTTGGTGGTTTTTTTTTTTGGTTTGGTTTGGTTTTTTGTGTTCTTTGTTTTGTGTTGTGTTGTTTTGTTTAGTTTTTTTCCCTACTCTGCCCCCACAGTGAGCAGCCTGTGGGCACTGGGAATGGACACAGCCATCGCAACTGACCCCATCTGACCAAAGAGGTATCCCATACCATATGACCTCATGCTCAGAAATGAAAGCTGGGGGGAAGAATAAAAAAGGGGGAATGTTTGTGGTTATGGTGTTTGTCTTCCCAAGTAACCAACACAACTTCTGAGGCCCTTCTTTCCAAGAAGTGTCTAAATATCTGCCTGCCAGTGGGAAGTAGTGAATTCCTTGTTTTGCTTTGCTTGTGTGCACGGCTTTGCTTCTCCTGTTAGACAGTTTTTATCTCGACACGCAAGTTTTCAGCTTCTGCTTTTTCAGTTCTCTCCCCCATCCTACTGAAAGGTGGGAAGTGAGTGAGCGGCTGCCTGGGGCTTACTTACTGGCTGGGGTCAGCCCACAGCTGTGGATATAATAATTCATTTTAAATGGATGCTAAGGTTTTTAAAGAAATAAATCATGTGTAAGATAAATTGAGTAGATGTGTAAGATTAAATTTTTGTCTCCTTTGTTCAACTTCTCTGAGCATCTGACAGAAAAAAATCCATACCTGTCATCCACATAGACATGGACCTGCATGCATTTGAAATCTTTTCTACTTTTTTCAGGTGCAAAATCTGGGTTATTGATGTATCTCTGCAGCTTTTGTCAACGTTTCAGTCTTTACATTTTCTTTATCATATTGCAAAAGCTTTCTAAGAAAATCAACATATCCAAAAAGTTGGATAAGACAATTAAGAGATTCAGTTAAAAAACAGTGGTATAAAATTAGAAAGCAATGTTTTAACTAACACAAAATGACTTATCATTTAAAGGAATTTAGCTGAAAAGTCTAACGTAACAGAAAACACACAAATTAAACACGAAACTATAATAAATAAATTTAAGCATTAACTTCAGAATTATATTAGTTGAATTTAGGAATTTAACTGGAAGGTGCCTGCATTTAGTCTTCTATTTCATAGCCAGATATCTACATATGAAAGAGACTGCATTGCAGAGAGCAAATTAAAGTCAGTGTCAAGAGAGAAAGAGCCTTGGGAAAGGACGCTTGAGTACTTTTCACTCCATCTTCTCTGAGATGGAAAGCTGTCTATCTCCTGAAATTCCAGGCAAAGCAGGCAGATGTAAGAGCAGAGCCAGGACAAGGCAAATACATGATGAGGTCTGCACTGACCCAATGGAGAGATACAGGTCAATTCCTTAGCCTTCTTCCTTACATCCAAAACTCTATCACTCTGTTTCCTAGCATAGAATCTCATTGGCTGAAAGATGCAAAAAATGAGGCAGAAAAGAAGAAATGTGGAAAGAGGGGCTGAAATAAAAATAGATGTGAAGCATGAAGGGAAACAGAGACAATTTAATTATACTGTAACATGACATAGTACTTTCAAGATTATTTTCTCCCCCTCACGGTAAAATGTAAGTTGCTACTGACATGAAAAAATTGGTTCAGGTTATGCTCCGAAGGTGTTGGAAGGCACAGCATAACAAAGCATTGTAATAAAACATGAAGTTACAGGATTATATCAAAACATATGGCCAACATGGCTTCTCCAAGTGCAAATTATCCCTTATTAATCTACTGGCCTTCTATGATGGAGTGACTGCATCAGTGGGCAAGGGAAAAGCTACAAATGACATATACCTGGACTTCTGTAGAATACTTGACATGGTTCCACACAACATTCTTGCCACTAAATTGGCGAGGCATGGGTTTGGTGTATGGACTGTTAGGTGGATAAGGAATTGTCTGGATGGCCATGTCCAAAGAGTTAACAGTCAATGGCTCAATGTCCATATGGAAAACATTAACAACTGGTGTCCCTTAAGAGTCCATAATGGTACCAACACTATTTAATTTCTTCATCAATGACACGGACAGTGGGATTGAGTGCACCCTCAGCAAGTTTGTGGATGACATCAAGATGAGTGGTGCACTTGATAGGCTTGAGGAAAGGGATATTGTCCAAAGGGACCTTGAAAGGCTTGAGGAGTGTGCGCATATGAGCATCATGAAGTTGAACAAGGCCAAGTGTGAGGACCTGCACCTGGGTCAGGGCAATCCCCACTATGAATAAAGACCAGGGAATGAACGGATTGAGAGCGCCCTGCAGACAAGGACTTGGGGGTACTGGTGGATGAAAAACTGTACATGAGCCGGCAATGTGCACTTGCAACCCAGAAAGCCAATCATATCCTGGGCTGCCTAAAAATAAGCATGGCCAGCAGGTCAAGGGAGGTGATTCTCCCCCTCCACTCCACTCTCATGAGGCCCCACCTGGAGTTTTGCATCCAGCTCTGGGATGCAAGAGCATCACAAGAAAGACAGGGACTTGTTTGAGCAGGTGCAGAGGAGGGCCACAAAAATGATCAAAGGCCTGGAAGACCTCTCCTATGAGAAAGGCTGAGAGAGGTGGGGTTGAGAGCCTGGAGAAGACGCCGGAGAGACCTTATTGTGCCCTTTCAGTACTTAAAGAGGGCTTATAAGGAAGTCAAAGAAAGAGGTTTTTACCAGGCCCTGTAGGGGCAGGACAAAAAACAATGGTTCTTAAATGAAAGAGGGTAAATTTAGATTAGATATAAGGAATATTTGTTTTTATAATGAAGGTTGTGAGAAAATAGGCAATGCAAACTGCTACCGCCATCCTAAGAACGATTCAAGTGAAGGCCGGTGGGACTTATGCATCACATGCAAATTAATAAAAAATCAGTGTGGTTGAGTGTACTTGTATGTTTTTATTCAAAGACAGTTAAAATTGCATAAGAATTCTCCTGATTTTTCATAACAATTTACTGTTTGCTCTCCATGGCTTTACAACATGCTAAAATCATAACTTACTCAATTAACGCCCACAATGAATGGCTGCACAAGCAGAAAGGCAATTTTCCACCAATTTGCATGAAGAACAAGACAGAAAAGAGAGGGAAAACACCTTGCTAATTATCCACTTCAGCTCTCATTTTGGAAATAACACGGTTACCCTACCTTAAAAAATGAATTTCAAGCCTTCCTCCACATCATAATGAAATGGAGCTCTCTTTCTAAAGAGGATTCTGAAAAGGAGGGCTCCTATAATTTAGCTTCAACCTTACCACCAGTGCTTTATTCACACTCTGCACAGCTCCATCTTTCTGTCCTTGAAACGGTTGCAGCGTTATTTTATCAGCCTCCACAGTCATATTCTACATCCAGCATATTCATCTTAGTTATACGTATGGAACAAAATTTGAGAATCCACAGAGAAGATATGCAATATGACATATAGTATACTACCAGAATTATAGATTTAAGAGCTTTATACTGAAGTCCTCAAAGGTTAGATGAGGTTGTTTATGAAATTTTACCTCTCCTGGATTTATCTGTGCAGATTACTGAACAGTTGGTTTTGTCATTATGAATACAGGCTTGAAAAAGCAATGAAACAAGGAAGTCAGCACAAGGAGAGCATTCTTGCCAGCTAAATTGCTCCTGAAATATGTGAAAATCACTCAAGATTGAAACAGTTGTTGTTTACACACATCCGTTTATATCATGTTCTCATAATCTACATTACAGCCCATTTGTGCTACAGAACCACCACTGATAGGCCATGGAACTGCCTTGGCAGGGAAGAACTTACTGTGCTTCAGAGAGATTCTGGATGGGTCAGATCCACTCCAGAGAGATCTATGTCATAAATTATAGAGCTCCCATTGGGGACTTCTTCAGCTAATCCCAGGAAAGTGTCGGTTTTAAAACACACCGCCCTTTGCCCTCTTCTTCCCTGTAATCAAACAATTGCAAATTCTTTAGGGGCTTTGCCCCCTCAGCAATCATTCCTGACGTCTTCAGTATACAACAGATGACAAAAGAAAAGGACTGGAACTTTATTTCATAAAATTGGTTTGTAGCACAGGCAGAGAAGCAGACACTAAATAAGAAACTAGGAAAAACAAATAATTGCTGGATAATAATATTAGCATCACCATTTGAAGAGAAAGACAAAGTTTAGAAACTGAGATTAAATTTAGAATCATGTTAATGTATATCATTAAGCACTCATGAAAAGCAATCCTGGCTGCCTCAGTCCCTGGGCTGGTAGAAGTCAGAATGTTAAAATTCATACTCACACTGTTCCAATGAGAATGCTTCAGGAAGCAGGGATAGCTGGTATCAGAAAGAAATGTGTCCTCCTCAAACAGAAGCGACATGCAATGCCATTACGAAAAATGCAAGTCACAGAGTACCTGGGATCACACCCTTACATACACTCAGACAAGGAAGAAAATCTCTGATTTTTGGAGAAAGAATGCAAAGAATAGTAAAAACAAAATTCATGTTATGTGTCGAAACAGTAAAAAATAATAACCCCTGAACTGGATGGACATGCGGAATCCGAATAACCTTACCAGATTCACCACATGAATAACGTAGGAACTGAGGTTACTTTTATTTCTTTCAAAAAAGTTTATCTCTGTGATAGACAGCACTGAAGTCTGTCAAAGCAGGTAATGACCCAATTTACGCATGTTTAAATCATCCACAGAAATAGCAACTCTTTTGTTTCCTGTTGCACCTAGGAAATAAACAAAAAAGGAATGAATCAATAGAGAGACAAATAATTGCTTATAGTTTCCATTTATGAAATTGAAATTACATATGTGGATTAAGACTTTAAATTTTTAGGCTCAAAACTGTTTGTTTACAACAAAAACCAAAATCTTTATTATTGTTGTTGTTTAAATTTGTAGGACATTTGAAGTTTCCACTATGCAACAAGGTGTCATTTTAGTTCAAAGAAATACCAACCTACAGATCTTGTCATGATGCAGACATCTAGGGAACAGTTTTATTCACACCCTCATGCTATGAGACTCAAGAGCAAAACCTACCAGGTCAGTAGAAAAAAATAAGGAAAAAACTGACATGAAAGCTGGGTTTTTCCTGAAAGGAAGAGTGAATTAAGGACAGATAGAAGAAAAAAATCAGGTTTTCATGGCATTTTGTCTAAAAACTGAAAGTGCTGGTAAGTACTTAAATCAGGCAAGTAATCTAGATCCATCTCTCTTAATCATAGATAACCTCAAGATGAACACAAATTTTCTCCGTATTTCTTGCACTGTCTAGTTTGAAGTCCTAGTAAAACATAGCAAAACATTTTACTGTCCCAGACATCTTAACTGTTTTCTATAGTCTGTCAATGCCAAACAAGCCACACTTCAAAAACAGTTTCAGCTTTCAGCAAAGTCCACAATGACTAATTTCTGGAGGGAAAGATTAAAATCATTCAAATAAATATGCAGTGTTTCTTCATTGCTCTGGTTCAGTATTTTACCATCAGGGTTGCCAGAGGAGGAAGAATATATGGGGCAAGAGGATTTGCCAAATTTTGGAAAGCAGAGCTGACCAGTGAAAGATTTTGAGTAGTTCCATAAAAGAAGTAAACTGCTGTATACTTCTACTTCTTTCTAGCTATGCTCTTTAGGGTCCCCAAATTCTATTGTTTATATCATACCAACATTTTTTTTTTGGTAGGTATTTGCTGTTTGGATGATGGAGTGAATATACTTTGTGAAGAAAGGAATTGCAGACAAAAGCATTGATATTAAAAGCCAGTTTACAGCTCAGTAGGAGAGTCTGTAGTTGTTCAGTTGTATTGGCAGGGTCCAAGCCTAGGTGTGAACGAAATATGGATAGTGTTTATCTCTATCACTGTTAGTAAGTTGGCTGACAGGCAATACGCTACAAGTATAATCCTAAAATAAGTTTTTAATGTCAGACTATATGGATATAGTTGAACACTGCATTATAAATCATACTGGTAATAATTTTTATACATTTTTGATAGAACAGACTCTGTGTCAAAATAAATTCAAATTATGAGATATCTCAGTTTTGTCATCAGCTGTAAAACTAAAAGAATTAAACCTGTGTTATTATAGAGCTGTTTCATTTGCGATGTTACAGTTTACTAGTAACTTGACCTTGAATCTAATTTTCAAAGTCACCATGCTCCATAATATGTTATAAGAATCACTGAACCATGGAATCATAAAATAATTTAGGCCAGAAGGGCCCCCCAGAGATCTTGTATTTCAACCTCCTGCTCAAAGCAGGACTAATCAAATTAGGTTTCTTGTCCAGTAGAGCACTTGTCCAGTAGAGTGTCAAGCACCTCCAAGGATGGAGACTCAACAATCTCTGTGAGCAAACCATTCCAGTATTTGCTCACTTACACGGTTAAAAAAAAAATAATAAAAAAAATTATATCCCCTGAGTCTTTGCTTTCCCAGGCTAAACAAACGTTCTTCCCTCAGTCCTTGTTAATATGTCAAGTGTTTCAGCCCCCTGACTATCTCGGTGGCCTTCCACTGGACCTAACTCTAGTATGTGAAAATCTGTGGCAGAAAGTATTTCAAAATGTGGCCATTCAAACAAAGAAATAATTGTGTAAATAATTACCTCAAATATATTTTTTTTCTTCTCCAATTTGGATTCAATAATCTCTTGTGTTCTTCATGATGTCTGAGTAGAGAAATTTAGATAAATTTGCACATAGCCTGTTTATCTTGAATTTGTTTTAGAGTCCCTTTGCAACTACAGACATGAGAAAGAACTGTAAAATTATTAGTAACAACTATAGCATGTTTCTAGCTTTGTATAGTTACACGCTTCGACTTTATGCTTCATTATGCAATCATGTAAACAGTTCTATGAAATCATTCAAAGGAACGAAAGTGAAACAGGTGTTAGCCCTTCTGTCCTTCTGCTTTCCAGTTTACATTGCAACAAGCTGTTATGCTATTCCTCTACTCTTCCAGAGAGATACAGCAGCACGAACCAATATACCCAGGACATTCAACATTGCACCTGCAATGCCTGTTGCTTAGGAACAATGTATTGCCATGTAAACTCAGCAACCTTTTTCTACCAAAACCATATATTCCAGAGGAAATAAAGCTAAGAAAGATCTATAGAATAACTTGCTCCAGGCATATTTCTTCTTGAAACTAAATTGAGTTTGGTTGCTATTTCTACTTTACCATTTTTTCTTCTTGATGTATCCTAAAATCATGTTTGACCACAATACGCAGGTCTGTATCTTGAACAGACAGACTGACATAGAGTAAGATGCATGAACAGAGCACTGCTTTGCATGTGCCAGCATTGGATTTCCTCTGCCATGGTGTTACTCTTTCCTAGGTCTTGTAAACAGTTGTAAACTCCTGATTACAACTCTTTGACATACTTTTCTTATTCTGTCCTCCCTAGTTTTACTATCCAGAAATCCAGACAACTATCTTCTCTCCAACTTTTAAGATTGCTAATTAACGTTTTCAGATCAATGCCTGATAATTTTGAAGGACTCCACTGTTAAATAAATACTCTTTGCTATACTTTTTAGTCTCACAGCCAGTTCCCATCAAACACAGATATATTCATATATCATTTAACGTATAAACAGCCCTGGAATGAACATGATGGAATTCACTGTGCCAAGAAGAAATCTAGACAATAGAAACCAGTCTGCTGGACTAATGGGAGTGCAGAAGGCTTACTGTTATGCATGTATTCCTAAGAAGTCTCAGACAGCATAAGGAATGCACAGCTGGCACCCGGCTCCCCTGAGTATCAAGTCACTTTCCTTTGGCAGAATAAAGGTTTCTGTACAGGGCTCACTGGTGGCTCTTAAAGGTGTCCGCAAAAGCTGCAGCATCTCCATGACTTGCTTATTCATGTATTTCCCTGTTATCGTCATTGCTGAGACTAGTACTATTGGGCTCTGCCTCTAAGAAAGGTGAGGTGAAGATTAGGCTGGGACTCCTGAAGGCAAGTGTGGAACAGAAGGTGAACAATTCTGTAGTGTTAGGACTTGGGGAGCAGCTGTGTCAGTGCTCAAAAATGCCAACACACATCAGCAGACCTTCCTACAGCTATAAGATAATGCGAGCAGGGCTTTGAAACAAAAGAAAGCAATATGTCCTGGGGAAGAGGTACATCGCAGAGGGGCATAAGGATACAGAAAAATGTCACATATAATGTATTTTACTGATGGGTGGAACCATTATTTTCACATTATGGCAGCTATTTAGCAATATAAGGATATGCAAGTATAGAATAAATTACGGATAATTATAAAGTGATTGCAGAGCAGGTGAATGATCTCAAAAAGAAAAAAAAAACACACGATGAGCACAGCAGTATCCTGATATGCTACTGCTCTGCGTTTTGGTTAATCACTCAACACATGAAATGTGAAGTTACAAATGTCAACATAAACTATGCCTTTATAAATTTATAGCTGTATAGGTGAACGTGAATATACAATGTACAGCCAATAAAGAACCAGGCTGTGAGGCTTAAAAACTAACGTAGGAACTCTAATGGCTATAGGTATGCGAGACGTAGTATTTCAGTAAGAAAATAATACTCTTCTTGTTATTTCTGCATTCAGAATCATTACTTTGACTTCCCAGAGTTCTGCTTCACTTAGTCATTGGGTTCCTTTAAGTTTTGCATCAGGGTTTTCTTCAAACAGTTGTCTCACATATATATCAAAACCATCCCAGTAGTATTTAGTATAATTCCCACCCACTGATCATTAAAAGCAGAAAGCAAAAGTCAGGCAGATAATAGTATGTAATTTTGAGTGTCCCAGTGAGGAATAAATATTGGTTAAAAAGTATTTCGCACAGTATTTCTCTACAGAGTACCATTTGAAAAATGTCCAGCTGTCATGAATGAGGTGAACTACTTCCTACTAACTACAAGGCAAGTACATTAAGTAAATCATCAAAACCCAGATCTAATGAAGGTAAAAGAAAAAATAAACCACTTCAGAGTTCCCCTGAATATTTTCAGTAAAATTGCACAAGTTGGCATACAAATTTACTCAGCAAGGTAGACTTGGTTTCCCTGATGCCTTGGAGGGGATTACACAGGACCAAGAACCTGCCTGGAGTGATGCTTTAGTATCTAAACAAACCAAGAGTTTGAAATTGAAATCTCCTTACTTGTGCTATAATCCTCCATTTTGTGACTGAAGGATAGTAATTAGAGTTATACCATAAACTCAGATGGTAATATCTCTGAAAAAAAAAGAAAAAAAATCTCTGAAAAGAAAACATAAACACAGCAGGCAAGGGGAACAGCTTTTCCACTGTAGGTTTCAAAGAAGTGGAAGCTTCTGTTGGCTCCTCTTCCTCGACATACTGAGACAGTTTTGCCTCCACTGATATGAAAGCACACCAAGAAACCACCACCAGGTAGCGCAATCATTCCTGTATAACAGTTTCCTTTGCAGAAGCATTTAGGGAGGTGCAAGAACTAAAGTTTCAAGCCCCTTTGACTAATTTATCCTGGCACTAAAAGAGTGGATCGTGCTATTTAAGTCAGTTGTTTCCAACCTGAGTGCACTTACTGTGGAGGGAGGCCTGGTGAGAGCAAAATCTGAAATCAGATCTGACCTAAGGAGACACAGCTTATACCTCTCCATGTAACATTTTTTGACATTTTTGATGTGTCTGAAACTAAGCTCACAATATATAAAGTTAGGTCCTCAGAAAACGAGAAATTATTGATAGTTCTGTTAAACTTGATTTGGCCACCAGTTTTAAGAAGGAAATTGGCAAGCTAGCAACAGTATCAGAACCTCCACAGGCACAGAGAAAAAGTTTAATCATGTTTCTGCATCAGTGTTTTTTACATCTACGTGCCTTTCAAGCACTAAACTGAATTAGGTGTAATCCTCCCAAGCAACTCTGTGACTTAAAAAATAAACCTGATGCTTTTATGAACACTGCAGAACCTTCAAATCAGATTAAGTCAACGAAAGATTTTGTGAAGTAGTGCATAAGCATGAATCCACGAAAAACTGATGAAATGCACAAACAAATGTGGTCAACATTAAGCAACAAAAATAATTCAGTCATTTGTTTTCTTTTCAGAGTTTAAGTTACTCCTCTCAACCTCATTTATATGTTTTTGTACTGCAGGAGGGTTTTTTTTGGTGTGTGTGTTTGAAATAAAATGCCAAAAAATCAGGTGCAATTGTGAAATTTCTGTCCCTTTGGACACCACGCTAATGAACTGCAGACAGCATTAAAATGCTTAGTCTTGTGGGGCAGCCAACACAAGCATGACTATGAAGGTCCAAACTGCTTACATATGAATTCAACTTTGTGGACAATTCTGTCAAGCACACAGATGCAGCAAATTCATTATGATGCTGAGACTCAAAGCAGATATACATCAGAATGAAATCTCCTTCCTATCGTGTTAGAAAAGACATAAGCCTTCAATCATTTCCTGAATGAGGGTGAGAGAGGGTGAAAGACAGGTATTTCTTCCCTTAATAATCCAGGGATGCCACAAACAGTAACAGTAAGAGCTGTGAACGGCATACAATTATTAACTTCCAATCAATAGCAAAGATAAAATGTCATCTTGCCCCCTACTGCACTTTCTTCTAAATAAAAAAGATGTTGTGTTCAAAAAAAAGGAGTGGGAGCTGACTCATATACATAAGCAATTTTTAGAAAATTGCAATGTGAACAATTTGAACTGTATTAGGCAGCAAAATGACACTTCCCTGACACAGACCTATTGCTGAATTTCAAAATTCTGATCAGAAGTAATAAACCTGGTGTTGAAAAAATATGGGAAAATATGAAACCTTCCTAAAAGTATTTATTTTTGACAAAAATAACTTTTTATTTAAAGTTGCTAAAACAATTGAAAGATATCAAAATCAAAGCTTGAAAAAATAAAGACCAAAAGGGCTGGATGGGTTTTCTCAAAGTTACCACGAGCAGAAAACAGTGCCAGAAAGGGTGATATGAGACAAAAATGTAACTCTTTTTCTATCAAACAAGTTAAGCTAAACTATGATGCAGGTTAAACTGAACTTAGGGTAACAGGTGTAGCAGTGTTTTGCTATGGTGTCATTTATAGCATGATTATGCAATAAGCAACAAAGTATTACACTAAAAAAAATGCCTGAACAACAGTGCGTCATCTGCAAGAAATTTTTTTAAGTTACAGTCTCTTAAAGCCCCTACTAAAATGTCCAGTCAGATCTGAGGTTTCTCTCTTTAGTGACCTAGAGAAATAGAACAAAGATGACTTCTTTTTACTTAATTGTTAAGACTTACATAAATTTTTATTTATAAATATTTAATGGATTACTTACATGTGCATTTATTTGGTTTTGACTTGATTTGATCTGATCTGATTCTATTCACATCCTCACATAATAATGCTGCAAACAGCTAGAAAACCACTTACTTTTTTAGAAATTCAGATTTTTGGCTGGCTGGTGTTCATCTGTTATTTATTTTCTAATAGTACTGAAGAAGGAAACAAAGTTAGCTAACCATGTCACCAAAACAAATCAGTGCTACCTAACAGAGTTCTGAGAGATCCTTTAAGGTAAATACTATTCATCTTTCCCTTGGCATCTAAATGGGTTCTTCTTTTGGATTATGGAAAATTGTAGCTTTAAAAAAGTGGCTGAATTGAAATGTTTTCAGAGATTTTCATAAGGTTTTGACAACCTGCAGTGTACGGAGAAACTCACTTGGCCATTGTTAACATAGACTTAGCTGCTGTCGTTCCAAAGTCATAGTGAGCTTGCTGAGAGAACAGTTCGTTGCAGAGTTTGTAGATCTGTGTCATTTTCCTTGGGGGTTCTGGATTCAAATTCTTCAGAATACAATATCACCTGGGGAGAGGGGGAAGGAAGGCTTATATAATTCTGTTTACATTTGAAAGATTTTGTAGATATAGACTTTGCGGTTTTCACAGAATTTACCCTAGAGGTAACAAAATCTCACATGAGAAAGAAGTATATTCAAATAGTAGACATTTCGTAGTTATTCATTCTGCTGGCACTTTTAATTATTATATATTCTCACATGTATAACTACTAGGGTCAAAAAAGAAAATATATTTAATATTTTCTGCAAAAAAGCTGATTAATAGTTAAACTTGGAAGTCGAGGATAAGAAGTTACATGCACATTTCAGGTTAAAAATCCTGGGTGTCTGAATTGTCAATAGTAGAAGTAAATATTTCAAAGTGTAGCTGTAGAAGACAGTCTAGTAAAAGTACAATTAAAAGTCATCATAGGAAAAAAATATAGACTTCTGGATTTCTGTATCTAAGTGATATTTAGTACATTTTTTGTCCACAGCAAAATGCATTATCTGAAGAATTAAAAGAGTTTATTTTAATAAATAGTTTCAGCTTTCAAGAAAATAGTTTTAAAAAGATATCTAGGCATATTTGTAAATTCATTGACAGCAATAGTAAATGTATAAAATTATACATGGAGAACTGGGGACTAGTTTCAAAATTTCATGTAATTTACTAATACCAAACAACAGTATTAACCAATCTTGTTTCCTTTCTTTTTCTTGTTGAGTGGCACCCTAATACTCTTGCATGGAACATGTAGGATGAAGAGACATTACAGCAAAGTATCTGGTAATCTTTGGAACGTGAAGTTGCATCCACTAAGCCTGGCCTTTGTCTAAGCCAGAGCAAATGAACAGCTTGTACAGAGGGAATGGATGGGTAACAGCATCCTGAACCAGATGCAAGCTGTCTGGGTGCCACAAAGACATTTCTCATGTATTGGTGGCCAAAGTCACACACACTGGGGCATAAGCACCCACATAAGCATTCTGTGTCTTCATGATCTATATGCAAACACACCCCATGACAATTTGCACTGCACAATATGGTGCTATGTAGACAGGATGTAACTTAATATGACAGGGATGTTTAGAGGTACAAGTAAGATTTGGTAATAATTTATCAGACTCTCTGGAAAATGAATTTTAAAGTAGGAAAATGTAAGACTGAAAAATCTACAAACAAAGCAACCATTAACTAAAACTGATGACAGAAAGTTACTCCATTTGCCATAAAACCTGACCCATTTCAATTTAGCACCAAGAAAGATGCTATGACAGTGCCATTCTGTAAACAGCAACTACTCTCTATCTTTTTTTTCCAGTCCAGGCGTTCTTGTCTGCAGTATGTGCGTAAGTAATAGTATGACTCCTGCTTCCAAATGATATGTCAAAATAAGGAAAAAGATTACTCTTATTCCATGAGGGAATGACTGTTCAAGGACTAAATGCTGCTAAAACAACCGAATACTTGTTTCTTGAACAGGCTGCTTCCTGTCAATAACAATAACAATCTCCAGATGAGAAAAGGGTGTGACCTTGAACCCATGCCTTGCCTCACTTGCGTACAAGTGAGTAGCATTTGTAACTTAGTGTTAGATTTTTCAACTGCTTTACAGTAGGATTTCATTCAGTTTCAGAAAAAAACAAGAAAGCAGAAGAAACCTGGCAGATATGACAGTTCTCTTTCCTCTCACAGGAAGTACAAAACAGAAGTTTGTTTTCTACAAACAATCTAGAAGCTGTGCATGGCCAGGATGGATATCTTGTGGCAAAAGATAGCATATTGCTATGCAATTAAAGTCTGAGATCTAAAATTGGAGAGCCAGCCATAGAGTTTGCACTTGAGAACTACTACTGTACATGGGGTAACAGGGAGGTAAGCTCTACAGGTTTTATTGTCACTGGTAATATATCAAAATGCTTATACACAGGACCAGGTTATTCCAATGTTTTTCCAATTATTTCCAATGTTACAGAATCCTACTCTTAAAGAATAGACTAACTTTCCCAAAGAATGGCACGCTTGTGAAACCTATGGACAGGTGTGTGTATTTGAAATCTACACAGTACTGCCATTTTCTGGAAAAGACTAGAACAAAAAAGTCCATGACAGTCAAGTAGGTCCTAATCTGTCAGTTAGGGGATGCCTAACAAGGTGAGTTTGTAATCCCTATTTTATTAATTCTGTGTTGTTCAAGAAGTTAAGAATGGCAGTGATATGGTCATCACTGCGAATTTCTTCAGCAAAAAGGGAACTAAAGTGTTGATCTGGTTCAGCAGTTACATATGTCAAACCATAGGAATCGCATGCACAGGGATTCACACAGATACAGAGCATATGTATATCTGAGAATAGTTCTATACTCAAAAAAATATTCAGCCCGTGAATTTAAATACCCATATGTACAAGCATGACCTTTTTTACTATACATGAGGCTAGTTTTTACAAATGCAGGTTTGACTAGTTTAGTCTGAACAAAATCGTAAACTTAAGCTGAAGGTATTTTTAAATTGCTCATACAATATGATAATGATGCAGGTATTAAAGACTGGATGGATTATGAACCTCTATGTAAAATTAAGACATTTAAAATTATTTAGTTAAAGGTAGAGCTAGTAAAAATTAGCAGCTGCAAGCTCACAATCTTTGATTACCCTACACTGTTAATCCCACTTTGTTCATGCTGCAAGTCAATGGCAAGTCAATGTCATATTAATTGCAGCAAACTATCAACTGAAATGTGTACAAGAGCTTACAAACTAGAAATATAAACTATCTACAGCTGCATCTAGTAAAAACCCAACACTGCATTAACTGAAAAATAACAAAAATTAACTAAATCCATACAGTACCTGGGGTTATAACCAAACTTGGACATGTCCCCAGGTAATGATAACCATATGTATACTGGGATAAACCCATTCTACTTACATGATTATACAGACCCAAGTCCCAGTAGTAATGTGCTATTTTAGCCATTCAAAACTGTCAGCAGAGTTCACCTACAGAAATGAAAAACCCTCTTATCTTGTGTGGGTTTGTACAAGAAACACTGTGTCTTTTCTGTCACAAGCCCGGTAACAATGCCTCTGGCATGCTTGTCAATAGTTAACTGTGCTGTTTTAATCACAGAATCACAGAATAATAGGGGTTGGAAGGGACCTTAGGAGATCATCTAGTCCAACCCCCCTGAAAAGCAGGTTCACCTAGAGCAGGATGGACAGGAACGTGACCAGAGAGGTTTTGAATATCTCCAGAGAAGGAGACTCCACAACCTCACTGGGCAGCCTGTTCCAGTGCTCTGCCACCCTCAAAGTAAAGAAGTTATTCCTCATGTTGAGGTGGAACTTCTGTGTTCCATCTTGTGCCCATTGTCCCTTGTCCTGTTGATGAGTGATGTACCTTAAAAAGCTAGAATATGCTTTTAAAAAGGTAGAATGTATTTTAGAAGGTACAATCTCTCACTAAGCAAGACTTGTAAAAAGGTTACAAGGCCTTGTGAAACTGGACACTTTGTGCAGTACATGCCCTGCTAATGAATATACCTTTGAAGAACAGAAGTCTGGTAACAAGGGAACTTCCCTCCACAGGAGGCACCAAAACTGGCTGAAAATCGGACAGTTGCTGGATGAAGTATAAAGTCAACAAAGATTTGCGATATCTGGGGGAAAGGTAAAGGCGAGGAGATCACAACCACCGATTTAATTCGAGACTGAACAGGACTACCCTCCTAATGGTACTGGGGTATGCACACATCAATTAAAGGACTTTGTAACTTTAAATGAAAGCAAGAGACTGTACTAACCATAGAAATTGTTAAGATAAGGTACTAATCATTAATTATAATTAAGGGGGGGTATTTCTGTGTTTTGAACCCTGTAAATGTTCCAAAGTCTTTGTAGGCTGGTGCGCTAGCTTTGTAGATTATCACCTAGGATCCATCTCTGCAGAAATTATTTAAATAAATATCTCTACTCTGTGTATATATTGGCATCTTGCATATCAGGTAAACGACCCCACACTGGGGCACCACTGAAAAGAGTCTGGCCCTATCCTCTTGACACCCGCTTTTTAGATATTTATAAGCATTGATGAGATCCCCTCTCAGCCTTCTCTTCTCCAGGCTAAACAGACCCAGGTCTCTCAGCCTTTCCTCATAAGAGAGGTGCTCCATTCCTTTGATCATCTTCATAGCCTTCTGCTGGATTCTCTTCATTAGTTCCTTGTCTCTCTTGAACTGGAGAGCTCAGAACTGGACACAATACTCTGGATGTGGCCTCATCAGGGCAGAGCAGAGGAGGAGGATGACCTCCCTTGACCCGCTGGCCACGCTCTTTTTAGTGCACCCCAGGATACCATTTGCTTTCTTGGACACAAGGGCACATTGTTGGCTCATGGTCAACTTGTCATTCACTGGGACTCCCAGGTCCCTCAATGCAGAGCTACTTTCCAGCAGGTCAGCCCCTAACCTGTACCAGTGTATGGTGTTATTCCTCCCTAGGAGCAGCACCCTACACTTGCCCTGTTTGAACTTCACTAGGTTCCTCTCTGCCCAACTCTCCAGCCTGTCCAGGTCTCTCTGTATGGTGGCACAGCCTTCTGGTGTGTCAGCCACTCCTCCCAGTTTTGCGTCATCAGCAAACTTGGTGAGGGTACACTCTGTCCCCTCATCCTGGTCATTGATGAATATATTGAACAAGACAGGACCCAGTATTGGCCCCTGGGGAACACCACTCATCACTGACCTCCAACTAGACTCTGCACTGCTGATGACAACCCTCTGAGCTCTGCCATTCAGCCAGTTCTCAACCCACCTCACTGTCCAGTCATCTCACCCACACTTCCTAAACTTACCTATGAGGATGTTGTGGGAGACAGTGGCAAAAGTCCTGCTAACGTCAAGGTAGACAACATCCACTGCCCTCCCCTCATCCACCCAGCCAGTTATGTCATCATAGGTGGCCATTGGATTGGTCAAGCATGATTTCCCCTTGGCAAATGCATGCTGACCACTCCCAATAACCTTCTTTTCCTCTGCATGTTAAGAGATGACATCCATCATGAGCTGTTCCATTACCTTTCCAGGGATGCAGGTAAGGTTGACCAGCCTGTAGTCTCCTGTGTCCTCCTTCTTGCCCTTTTTGAAGACTGGCATGACATTGGCTTTCCTTCAGTCCTCAGGCATCTCTCCTGTTCTCCATGCCTTTTCAAAGATGATGGAGACTGGCTTCGCAATAACATTTGCCAGTTCCCTTAGCACTCATCAGTGCATCCCATCCAGGGCCCATGGATTTGTGGGTGTGGAGTTCACCTAAATGATCTCTAACATGATCCTCCTTAACCAAGGGAAAGTCTTCCATTCCTCAGACTTTTTCTTTTACCTCCAGGATCTGGGATTCCTGAGGGCTAGCCTTAGCAGTAAAGACTTTAGCAGACAAGGCATTCAGTAACTCTGCCTTCTCTGCATCCTCCGTCACCAGGGCACCTACCTCAGTCAGCAGTGGACCCACATTTTCCCTTGTCTTCCAAAGAATCCCTTCTTATTGTCCCTGACATCCCTTGCCAGGTTTAATTCCAAGTGGGTCTTAGCCTTCCTCATGACATCCCTACCTACTCTGAAAACGTTCCTATACTTCTCCTATGTGGCTAGTCCTTTTTCTTACATTCTGTAAACTTCCTTCTCCCATTTGAATTTTTCCTGCCTCCTTTGCTTGATTTCTTACTCATAGGGATGCACCATGTACATCTCCATGTGATTTTGGAAGATTACTAAGAATGAATCCAGCCAGTACATCTCTGGAAATGAAGAAACACATTGTAACATCTTTTTCTTAGAGTGTATAATACAGCTTTCTTAAGGTTATACAAGTTTCAACAGATACAGTCATCAAGAAACATTTGCTTACTTCATGACTAAAAAATAAAATGAACACATTTCTAATGGTATCAGTAAAACTTACATAGCAAAATAAAGTTGCTTACAATTTTTATATATTTGGATTGGTTCTAAGTACAGAAAAGTAAAAAATGCACATTTAAATATAGTCCCTATGAAGTGTATAATCTCTATAAGAAACAGAAGAAAACCAAATAGGCTATTACTATGCAGAGGATAGTTCTGCAATACCTTCCTGAATAGGAAGCAAATATTATCCAGTGCTACAGAAGAACAATAAACCTTGAATACCTGAGCACTTTTTTCTGATGCTTACACACTTAATTTTACTAGGCCTTCCCTATACAGCTTGTACATAATTACACCTCCATAGTTGTGACCTAAATGAAGCTTGCATTCCTGGTTTTGAGCAGTGCTGGCCATTAGTGGCATTAACCATGATCTCAGGCTTTGCATTATCAGGACCTGTTCCTTTTAGCTCTTCTTTGAATACCAGCTAAGGGAAAAAAATAATCTATGGGTTTCAGTGGAGTAAACGCAACTACAGAAAAAGTTTGTTTCTGAAGTATTTATATCATATTCTTTAAAACAACACAGAAGATTAGCTGGTTCTTCATGAAAAAGGAGGTCATATATCTCAAGACTTGCTGTAGACCCACCTTTCCAAAATCTATATCAACTCTTGTCACCACAGCAGCTCAACAACTTTTGCATAGTGGTGCAACTAAGAATTTCCACAGTGGAGTAAACCCAGAGATATTCAGATGTGTGAATATCAGTGGGCTTACAACAAACCAGATCTATATTCTATTCCATTAAAATGGAAATATGACTACTTTCTTTTTAAAAATGAATCCAGAGCTGAAGCACAGCATAACACATCAAACATTTTAGAAGCTAGAAAATACTTCTGAACATCAATACAGCCAAAATATTTTTTTCAAATTCTACCAAAACCTGTAAATGACCATGCTCATCTTCTGAACACTGAGTAAAATCACACAAGCTGTGAGAGACAGTCAGTATAACAGATATGAAAGAAGTAGAAAAATAATTACTGATACATCTAAGAAAGTTTTGATACCGGGCTATTTGTACAGCTCAGTCCAGTTCCGCATTAAACTGCTACAAACCAGCTGCTGAAAAAAAACATCCATCATCCATCAGAATGCACCCCCTGACTCTCATGTGCAGATCCTCTGTCAAAGACAAATTCTCCTGTTCAAGGAATCCTGAGTCTACCTAGTCTCTCCCTCTTATTTCCTTGCTTTTTTTTTTTTTTTTTTTAATTTTTGGGTTTTGAGCTGTGTGTTTCTGGTGCATAAATGGAGCAAGCATCATAATGCCATATATGGTGGGTGCCACCTAAAACATACGGTTATTTTGTTGCAAGCAATGCACATCTTTATATTCAATTGCTGGTATGCTTATAACATTTGCGTAAGTTCTCAAAGGATCAAAGACTGAGTTCAGAATTCAAAAGAAAAGGTTGCACAGGAAAAAAGTCAGGTGTTACCTGAGATGGGTGTCCATGAACAAACCGTTCCCTTTTTGTTCTGGCTTGATAATTAGCAACAACTCTGTTTATCAGGCACACAGGAGAAGTGTGCATTGCTTCTCCCACTTGAATGAGTCATCCTTCTACATTTCCTCAGACCCCTAGTCCTTTGCCTAAGTCTTACTAAAAATTAATTTCTAAGTTAGTTATAAAGAGATGGTGTTCTACATTTCCTTGGGCCCCTAGTTGTTTGCCTAAGCTAACTCAGAACAAATTTCCAAGTAAGTTTTAAAGAGACATATTTCTGCCAACTTAATACCTTATGAATCTTGTGCCTTGTTTATACACTAACAATAAAGAGTATTAACAAAGCCAATTATAATGGACTTCACTAATAAAAAATGCTATTTCAAGAGTGTCATACTGGCTTAAAGACAGAATGCATTCTAATACTTTGTAACTTTCCTTTGTGATACAATATACGAAGACGTCTTTTATTTTGTTAGTGGTAACAGATTAACATACTAAAAAGGAAATAATTAACTTATTTTATTAATTAATTAATTAATTTATTTGTTTTTTTTATTTAACTCAGGTGGCACCATTTCTAAAATATTATTCATGAAAACTTTCTCTTGTTTTCCCACAGTATGTAGGGCAGACACCAGTCTTGCAATTGAATCTGGGCTGCTTGGGGATTAGGAGTTTCAGTCAAAATTTCCATGAGCTAATCATTCTGTTAAAAACAAGATCTGTTTGGTAAATGACAATAATAATAAACTTCAGATAAAAAGTGTAGTAAGATAGAACATACTATTTTAAAATAACACATTTGGAGTAAATTTCAAAATATAATTGTATTAAGTAGTATATTTACAAAGCACTTACAAACTGCAAATACTATGTAACACTGAATCACAGCAAGAATTGTGATGCACTATATTTTTCATCTACTGCTGTCAATCAGCAGGTCACATCCACTCCTTGGTGCAGTTTTTCACTAACCTCGAGAAGATGACGCTCTCGTATTCCATATGATTTTCTGCCAACTGCTGCAAAAGCCAATTTGGGAGCTTCCAAATAGTCCAGAATACATTGAGAAGAAATCAAGTGAAATGCAAAGGAAACTCAGTACCACATTCCTGATACCATACATCACCCAAAGGAGCACTGGAAGGACAGGAAGGATGTCAAAAATACATAGCATAGAAAGAAAAAGTGACAGAAATGGGTATAAGGCAAAGAGAGGAGGCCTGAATATGCATGTGGTCATGCAGTAGCAATCATAAAGAAGAGTAAAAAAATAAAAATACCATTAGGAAAAGGAACTGCATCATGAGATGGGTGAAGTATAGCAAGTCAAATTTTAAAAACAAAGTAACGAAAAACATGATTGAGAATGCACGGTAACCAAACTTAAGAAACAATGAACAGGATACAATCCCTATTCTGTGTTTGAAAAAGAACTGACACAAAGAAAATGCTCTGTGGATTTTTCACACAGAGTCACAGAATCACAGAATGGTTCGGGTTGGAAGGGACTTTAAAGACCATCTAGTTCCAACCCCCCTGCCATGGGCAGGGACACCTCCCACTAGACCCGGCTGCTCAAAGCCTCATCCAGCCTGGTCTTGAACACTCTCAGGGATGGGGCATCCACAACTTCCCTGGGCAACCTGTTCCACTGCCTCACCACCCTCACAGTAAAGAATTTCTTCCTGATATCCCATCTAAATCTACCCTCTTTCAGTTTGAAGCCGTTACCCCGTGTCCTGTCATTACACTCCCTGATAAAGAGTCCCTCCTCATCCTTCCTGTAGGCCCCCTTTAGGTAGTGGAAGGCTGCTATAAGGTCTCCCTGGAGCCTTCTCTTTTCCAGGCTGAACAACCCCAAATCTCTCAGCCTGTTCTCATAGCAGAGGAGCTCCAGCCCTCTGATCATCTTCGTGGCCGCACTCCAACAGGTCTATGACCTTCTTGTGCTGAGGAGTCCAGAGCTGGACACAGTACTCCAGGTGGGGTCTCACCAGAGCAGAGTAGAGGGGCAGAATCACCTCCCTCGACCTGCTGGCCACCGTTCTTTTGATGCAGCCCAGGATGTGGTCAGCTTTCTGGGCTGCAGGTATGCATTGACTGCTCATGTTGAGCTTCTCATCCACCAGCACCCCCAAGTCCTTCTCCTCAGGGATGCTCTCAATCCATTCTCTGCCAGCCTGTATTTGTGCCTGGGATTGCCCATGACCCAGGTGCAGGACCTTGCACTTGACCTGGTTGAACTTCATGAGGTTCACACAGGCCCACCTCTCAAGCCGTCCAGGTCCCTCTGGATGGCATCCCTTCCCTTCAGCTTGTCGACCATGACACACAGCTTGGTGTCGTCATCAAACTTGCTGAGGGTGCACTCAATCTCACTGTCCATGTCACCGATAAAGATATTAAACAGCACTGGTTCCAATACTGACCCCTGAGGAATGCCACTTGTCACTGGTTTCCATGTGGACATCGAGCTATTGACTGCAGCCCTTTGAGCGCAGCCATCTAGCCAGTTCTTTATCCACTGAGTGGTCCATCCATCAAATTCATGCTTTTTGAACTTAGAGACCAGGATGTTGTGCAGAACAGACTCAGAAGACAGACTACTCTCTTTTCAGCCATCTCAGTTCAGTTGATTTTATGAACTAAGATGAAGACAACAGCACAAACCATTTTATTTTTCTTTTCTTGGTAATTTGCTACTCACCAGTAATTGAAAAATACGAAGAGTTGTTTCTACCATTCATCTACATATTCTTTAAGAGGACTCACATAATTTGAGGAGGCTGTAGTTGCTATTTTAATAGTGCTGTCATCAAGAGTAATCCTAGGGAACCAGTAAACGGTTCTCAATTTCATTTCAAGATCCTCAACCTTTACCAGGAATCAACAAGAAGGAGAAACAGCAGATTGAATTCCAGGCCTTGACTCTGCCCAGATGGAAGGAAGTGCCTACAGGTGGCCTGCGTCAGGGTCAGTCTGCACAGGACCGAACTCATCTTTCTCAGGCAGGACTCTGAGCCAGCAAACTGCTGCTTCTTTCTCTTAGTGCAAGTGTTCCATGATAGTCACTGTGTTTTTGTTCAACTGAGAAAAATTTCATATTGTGATAAGCACCATAACTGTTAA
The DNA here is from genome assembly GCA_013396915.1 of Stercorarius parasiticus. Classification (NCBI taxonomy): domain Eukaryota; kingdom Metazoa; phylum Chordata; class Aves; order Charadriiformes; family Stercorariidae; genus Stercorarius; species Stercorarius parasiticus. The sequence continues at coordinate 429,239 of VWZL01001922.1, read as the reverse complement.
TGAAACACTGGGACAACTATGGAAATAAGTTTTGCCTTCAGAAAGTTTTGTCATCATATGAGGAACACCATGCCTTTAAATTTTGTATGTGACATTTTTCATGTAAGAAAAATTTTGCTAACATGTTATTACTGGATTATGTTACCTTGTTATAATTACTGCTGTTACTTTCATCTGTCCTAGTCTGAATGAAATTTTTAACAAAAAGCACTCACATACTTGAATATTGTCTGTGGCACCAAAGATAAATACATCTCCACAATGGTGGTGAAAATGAACAATTAATTTTGTTCTTTTCCAAGAGAACCTTCCACCTAGTTGAGAAAATTATGGGATCTCTAAATGTAGTCATAATCTTGAAATGTTTAGGTTTTAGAAATTACATAAAAGAAACAAAATCTTTTGATGACTGAAACACTCCCTTTTAGTTTAAACTGGTACTAAAAGGTTTCTATTCTTTCCATTTTATTTTGTCAGAACACACAGTGGAAAATTACAGCTACTTTTGTTCTCTTTAACTAAGGACCACATTGTTTTGCAAAGCAAAGAAATATATGCGTCTTGGTTTTGTCCACTTGATAATGACTATCCACATAGGAACTTCACAGTCCAAACACAACTGTGACTTAGAGGTATTAATACGTGTTCTGTTGCTCTAGCAACTGCAGAAAGCAAAAAAATTACTCTAATTAGTAACTGCTAATTAGAGTAACACTTTGCAACTATGTATTAAATCTGGACTGTAATAACGGTCTGTAAATTTCCCTCATAACAGCTTCGGGTACAATAACAGAAAGTGGTTTTTTGCTTTATATCTGTTCAGCTACAATAATCACAGTATCAATGTAGTATTAATATTTGATGATCCAGAATGGTGAAAAAAACAAAGTCAAAAACAAAGATCTGTCTGCTAAAGGTACCTTTTTGAGAACTGACTCCAGAGAAGCTTTGCCAGACACTTCCCCAGAAACATCCTGAATATACTAAGCAAATTTGAAAGCATTGAGCTCAACAAGTCAAGCTAAGGATAGTGAATGTTTTCACATCAGTCAAAGCAGCATAACTATTTGTCCAAAACTACACAGTGTCTTGGTTTCCAAAAAGTGCTTTCTCGTGTCTGTAATAACTGGCAACTGAAAAAGCAAAACAACAGATATAATACAGCTTTGCTTACAGCATTGACCACCTAGAAAACACAGCCCTTTTAAAAGGTATTGAGAATGGAGAGTAGTTCTAATTTTAAAAGATTGTAGGTTTTGGGGAAACTGAGCAAGGTGTGTGTTGTTGGATGTCTTTTTGTGCTTTGGTTGATAACCCATTCAGTGATGAAATTTTTCCAATCTAAACCTCCCCTGGTGCAACTTGAGGCCTTTTGCTCTTGTCCTGTCACTTGTTACTTGGGAAAAGACACCAACACCCACTTTGCTACACCCTCCTTTCAGTTACTTGTAGAGAGCGATAAGGTCACCTCTCAGCCTCCTCTTCTCCAGGCTAAACAACCCCAGCTCCCTCAGCTGCTCTAGACCCCTCACCAGCTTCATTGTTCTTCTTTGGACACGCTCCAGCAGCTCAATGTCTTTCTTGTAGTGAGAGGCTTTAAACCAAACAATCTCCACCAACTCCCCAGTGATGGTATTATGTGAGTTACTCCAGTGCTCTGCCACTGCTTTCCAGCCAGGTGTGCTCACCAGGGGAACATACCTGAGCTGAGCTCCCGCGAGCATTACTACTTCTTCCCCTTCAGTGGGGTAAAGAGGATAACTGCCCCAGCAGGCCTCCGTGTCCTTCTCAAACTCTGATAACAGGGAAGAACAGCAGATCGTGGGATGATCTGCTGTTATGACACACCTTAAGATGACACACCTCAAGGAAGCACATCTACCACATTTTAAGTAATAGCTCTTCAACAGTGCTTACGTGGATTCCTCTGCTGCTGACTAGGAAGCAGTTGTCCACAGGCACTGAAGTGGGAAGCAAAAGTTACACTTGAAAAATGGCTGTAAGATCCAGAAAGGGAAGATATTAAATGATAAAAATTTAGTTTATCCTCTATGAAAAATTAGTTTGTGTATACAGTTTTGAGCATATTTTTAAAGTGTAAACAAAGGAATAAAAGCCTAATGCAAGCTAAATGCTGATGGTACAATCCCACAAAAGTCAGCAGCAAAACTTCCACCTGTTTCTAAGCTTGTTTCTGGGGACAAACTTTAGGAGATGTGCATCAGATGTCATTTAAACAGGACAAAAGAATTACATAAGTTTACTAGTGTGTTAAATCAGCTCAAAATCAGCTTCAGGAGATTCTTCCAATGACACAGCAGCAATTTTCCTATGCTTTGCTGCCATCCAGAGACCTGTTTCTCACAAGTGAGTACAAGTGACTCTTCTTTCTCCTTGGTACCATACCAAGGGTTGTCCAGAAAAGACCGTGACAGACAGGGCACAAACCAAGAGGTTTAGAAGTGAAATTTCTTGGGAAAAATGACATTTCAATACAGGAACATGGGAAATGTTCCAGTTCTAGGAGCTTAGGCACAGCTTTTTCAACAAATCTCTATTTGGCACATATTGCTTTCAGATGTGGCAGCAAGATGGGGAGAGAAAGTAAGATTTCCAATATGAATTAATTAAGTCTCAAGGCTTGTACACAGGCTAACCAATCCTGTTCATTTGCTTTAATGTCAGTACTAGAGTAAATACTGATGCAAATGAACAATAGCTCTTAACAGTAATGTTTCAGCAACCACACTAGCAAAATTTTTCTCTACAAGAATCTTAATCAATACAGCATACTTCTTAGCAAGTTTCTGTGTTGCACATTTTCTTACCAAAGGTTTACCTTCATATTAGTTTTTGAAACTGGCAGTGTGGAGAGATGAACATGTCATACTTTGTCTAGACTAGAGTAGGTTTGGTGATATGTACACTTTGGGTAAGATTCAGCACTTCTGAAAGTCACGTTCTCTTCAAGGTGCCTCATTATAGAACTAGGTGACTAAATTTAAATGCTCATATTTCAAAACTTTGACCTTCAATTCCACAGAAATTAAATTACCTTTTTGCCCCCTAAACAACTATTTTTTATTCAGTGTTCTGCACTACAATGTCAGCAGCTGGTAGAAAGCTATATATTATATTTCTAATGGGATGAATTTTGAAATATTCATTCAAATCTTGCTACAGCAAATGATTGTTCTATAGTAAAGGGATTTTAGCTTCAGTAGGGACATAGCAAGAATCTAGAATCTAAGGATTCCAGAATTGATGACACCCATAAAGTCCATTATCCACATTCAGTTACCTGTCTTGCAAATTTCTTTCAAATATATGCCTATTCTTTCCATTTGAAAAGGCTCTATAACCCAAAAAATTTTCCTTTGAACATCAAACTCTCCACATCTTTTCATTCAGCTTTGGAACACTCCAGTTGCTATGTCTTACTATAAAAAGAGCCAAATACCCTGTTTAGTTGAGGCTAAATTAATGTCTACTATGAATTTCTATTTTAGCCTCTGTAATTAATCACAATAGCAGTAAAATAATTTTTACCCATCCATGCCTCTGTCCTGGTCTATTTGGTGCCACAGGTCTGTAAGGGGAGCAATGGGACACAACAGTTATAAGCAGGGCACTCCCTCATTTAGGCCCCAAACTGGACTTACAAGCTACTTGTGAAACTGCATTGAAGAGCCATGTCCTATTTTGATTAACAGATTCTCACCCCTGCAGGTCCCAAGCACTCAGGGGAAAATCCTCAAACTATTCTGCTGAGCTGAATACTCTTGTCTCCTTCCCATTAATGGGTCCTTGAACCCCTCCAAATGAAGAAGAAATTGAATCTGAAATGGACCTTCACTGTGATGCAATGATGTTTTCAAGAGTTCTTCATACACTGGAAGATTTAAATCTACAGTAAAAATGGGACAGATTGTTTTATTTCCCTCTACCCCCTTCCATGAGAGAGACAATCTCTCAGGTGCTCTCTGAATCATCCAAATGGGTACTGGTGACAAAAACAGACAGAAAAATATGTAGCCTCTGAAGCCCAGCAGGGACAAGATGAGAGCTAAGTCCTTCACAGCACTATTTGGGATCATACAGTGCTGAGCATCTCCAAAATTAGATCAATTATTTTCATTCCCCAAAGTAGATGATGACAACTTTAATACATAACATGTGCATAAAGAACCTCCAGAGCTGGACTGCTAAATGTGCTTTTGAAGAAAAAGTGCAGGCAGGCAGAGGTCTTCCAAAGAACCAAGTTCCCTGGTTTTTCCGTTAATCATTATGCAAATGGTAAGCATATAAGCAACCCAGTACTTTGCTAAGAGCCATAGTAGTTTAACTCATACCATAAATGTATCTATCTCTTAGAGAAGCTCAGAATCAGAGGAAGAGGACCTGAAATCCTTGTTAGCCCAGACCACGACAGTCAACTTTGTCAGTGAAGAACAGGATCTCACCATAGTTTTTACAAGACCACTTAGAAATGTGTTTCTTAAAGAAACCTAATGCAGTCTTCAGTATAGTTATGCACAGATATATAACCACAGCTCTAATTAAATCAGGGATGCAGCAAATTTAATTGCACTACTCATTTGTACATTTAAAATCTAATGTAAATAGTAATACAATACACATACAGGATGCTGTGATAAAATGAAGGAATAAAGCAAAAAAAATATGCCTTTGCAGATGTGAGCTCATCTAACAAGAATGACAACATATTTTAGGATCTTGTTTCTTAACTGAGGGGATCAGGGTGCAGTTTTTTCTTATCTACACCAGGTTTGGAGAATTGCTTAAAAATATTGTGAGAGAATCATATTGCTATTTGATAACTAAAACACACAGACACTCTGATGTATTGAATATTCAGTCCTTTCACAGACTAAATTGGTGCGTGGTTGGACCTACTATACAGGCTTTATTTATGTAATTAATTATCTCAGAATTTAGAGAATTAATCAGCTCAACAGTTAATATTATACGATTTATAAAGAACATGATGTTTATACTTTAATGGTAATGAAATAATAGAGGAGAAAGCACAAAAATCACTTTTTCTAAGAGCAGCAGATATTAACCAGGTTAACCTCCTGCAACAGAATCTATTGTGGCATGCTCCACATAGACAATTTTTAGAGCTGATTCCTTGCAATGATTTTTTACACAATTGGGAGCATGGACATTCAGTCTAGATGATACACCATATAAGAATGTTGATGCCTGTTCAAAAAAAGTCTATTAATATAAATACTGCACACATTAAAACGCACAACTGCACCAGCACCACTCAAACATTTACATGTTGAATTAGAAACAAACTGCCAATTTTTACGATTTATGAAAACCCACAATATCACAGGACCTTGAAGCACCCACAGGGAATTTCATGGATGTCCCCATTACACAGTTCCGAGATCTTTATGACTTCTCCAGAGAACAGCAAGGCTTACTGCTTAGGCTCTCTGATGGATGTCAGGTGACCCTGCAGAGACTACACAGAGTCAAAATTTATTTTGGAGAGGACTTCTGCCTTTCCCAGATGGTATATTTACACATAAGTTTAAAATAGGAGACAATTCAAAACCAGAAAAACATGTACAGGCACAGAATTTGCCTGTGGCGTTTTTTACTTTTCTTAAATATGCTTTTCCTGAGGCACCACCACCTTGGCAGAGGGGCTCAGCTGTGTCCTGCGGTACATCCATTGGAGCCAGCTGGAACTAGTGGTGTCTGGCACAGGGAAGCCCTGGTCTCTCCTCAAGGAAGTGCTCCTGCACCATCCTTTTGCTACCAACCCCCGAAGACACATAAACCCAATACAATACCACTCATTAAAGTACATGCAGTAGAAGTTACATAAGCCATATATGAAAATTATACACATACTATTCATATGACAAATATCAAATAAGTCTAATACATTTCAAGGTTTCCAACAGGCTTTCCAAACCACTAGGCCGCCACAAAAATTGTAAATTTCCTAGGGACAACATGAGAGGGGAACTTAGGATGCAGGCTCTGTGCATATCATCGGAATAAGCCTGGACATGCCAGATGTGGCAATCTGGGTGACAGGATAGCAATAATATGCTCATATGTTTTTAAACAGTCTACAGAGTTGAGCCTCTGTATCCTAGCGCAGATGATGGTGACTTTAGTTCTGTCAGTAAAAGAAAAGAAATATTTGTTTACAAAAACATAAACCCAAGGAAACATGATAAGTGGAGGAAACATAAGCAACTGGAATTGATACTCTTTAACAATTCCATTATAAACTTTTGTCTTCAGTTAACTTGTAACTCTACTATTACCTGTGTTCGACAAAAACTTTCCCTTGGACATATCTAAGCTGTGGTAGCACTGTATGAGTGCTGCTGTGAAAGTGACTTAAAAGTCAGACACTAGCAGTAGCACAGATCTAAGTTTAGAATGAAAAATACTATAGTTGAATTTCTAGTACCACTCCATTAGACTGTACTAACAAGTGCAGTAATGTTTCCAAAGCTAATACAGTACGCTGCTGTCAGAGCATATCCTACATTGTCTGTTTGTCCAAGGTGAAATTACTTGCGGAAATTTTCATTTGAAAACAGGTCAGCTGTTTCCAAGGACATATGAAGCTAACAAGAGCGTGGTTAAAAATGAATGAGAGGGTATGGTTCTTCACATAGGAACTAGTAGATCTGTGCAAACATTTGCCAAAACATATTGCAGATGCAAAGTTTACATTCAAGTGATTTAAAGAGAGGTTGAACAACTTTATGGAAGAGAAATCTATAAGAGGTTACTAAGTACAGAGAAATGACATCTGGTTTAGAAAAAAAGTGCTGAAACCAAGAACTGTTGGTAGCTGGGAGAGTATAAAAACCCCGGTCTCCCCTATGCTTCTATGTATTCAATGTCCTTACCATAAGAGCAGCTTTTGAGACTAGTTGCAGAAGTCTTGCAGGTTTCTGCACCGCATAGGGCTACCAAGAGCAGATCAGCCTGTTCACTGTCCTTTCTACTTCTTACACAGCCCTTTGAAGACATTTTCCCTTCATTGCCTTATACACAGCCAGGTGCTGCAAATTCCTGAGGAGGCTGCTCTAGCCACTTCTCAACCGATCAACAGCTTAACATGTCAGTAACAAGAAACAGACCCTGGCAGAGGTCTATACTATTGCAGACTTGAGACACATTTAATTAGTCATAATAACTTTCAGAATAAAAATAACACACTTGATTATTGTGCAAATCTGATCTCCCAAACCTCCAGAGAGTACTGATTCAGACAGCTGACCGCAATTGTCCAAAGGGATATCCAATACCATGCGACATGATGCTCAGCAATAAAAGCTGGGGGAAAGAAGGAGGAAGAGGGGGCATTTGGAGTTACGGTGTTTGTCTTCCCAAGTAACCATCACTTAAAAAAGCTCTGATCTCTTGTTCCTGGCTGAACCCCTGCCTGCTGATAGGAAGTAAAGAATGAATTCCTTATTTTGATTTGCTTGCATGCACAGCTTTTGCTTTCCTTATTAAACCGTCTTTATTTCCACCCAGAAGTTGTCTCACTTTTACCCTTCTGACTCTCTCCCCCATCCCACGGTGGAGGACTGAGCAAGTGGCTGTGTAGTTCAGCTGCCTGCTAGGGCTAACCCACAACAATAGTTCAAACACTTTCGCTGTTTAATTTTGCAGCAGTTAAATGTCAAATCTTCTTCCTTCTCTTTTCAAGCAGATGAAGTCTAGGATTGTAGATTTTCCAATTCCTTCTCTAGTAACTACAAAGAAGCCCCTCACAGCCCAGTCCAGAGGAAACGAATGACCTAGGAGACATGTCTGCAAAATCAGAGAGTCTTTATTAATAAATCATTAATTTTACCTTCTTAAGGACCTCTTTCTGTGGGTGAGCTGAATCAAAATATTCAGCAGGTAGTGCTTGAAAGTTAGAGAAAATTGGAGAACCCAAAAACTGGGGGATGGGATGTAGGGAGTGGGGGTGGAGAGCCTAGCTGCCTACATAGGTGAGGCACAGGAGATGGAAGCACCAGGTAATCACCCTCATCACCTTATCTGCATCTGCAACCAAGGGGGGGGTGTCCCCCCAAGGGGTGTGTGTGTGTGTGTGTGTGAGGCTGAGCCTCCTGGTTACATGCACAGGAGAAGGAGGCCTGCAGCTCCAGGGGGCTTTGCCCTGAGGATGTGGGTGGGGGTATCTCATGACAGNCCCTAAATAGGGGTTCTTCACCCTGTGTGCAAAAACCGGTCAACATGCTGAGTCGAGATACTTGTCTTTATATCAATTCTGCAGAATCAGGTGTCGGGCATTTAACAACAGCCAGCACACCTCATGTTTCAAATCGCCTGATATTTATAAGGATAAAATACAGCTGATTAGTCAATAATGATTCATTCACCGCTCCTAACTATACATACTTGTCTAAGGTCATGTGGAAGAAGTTATAGCAACCGCAAAAGAACATAGAAGACACATTGTTTCGTTTCATATCCTATTCAAGGTTGGGTACATCCCTTGATGCCTCAGCCGTGTCCCAGCCGAAACTTCCCGATAAATTTTTAGCTTTGTTCTTTGGGGTCACCCCGGCCGCTTTGCTCCCGCACTGCGAGGACCGGTGCCCCGGGCCCAGCCGCGTTCGGCCGTTGCCAGGCAACGGCTCCCGGCGCTTCCCGACAGCCTTCGCGGGGACCCGCTATCCTACCGCAACGGTAAGCCACGTTCCCGTCTCGTCATCACGCACCTGCCGCCTTCAACCAATCAGAGGCGCGCGTCTCGGGCTGCCTGGCAACGACTCGCGTCCGGCGGGCACCGCGCCCCCTAGCGGCGCAAAGCGTGCTGTCGCCTGGAAAGGCGGATGGCGGCCGAGGGCGGCCTGCGGTGGCCGGAGCATCCGGCGAGCGCAGGGGAGCTGGCGTGAGCCCGCCGCCGCGGAAGTCTGAAGCGAGGGGCTGCGTGTGAGGTCTGGAGAAGATGTGTTGCGTACCAACAGAGGGAGCAGAGGTGAATCTGCCCGCGCCGGATGAGGACTGGGACTGTGGAGAGCAGAGGGGCCCAGCTCCTCGCTCCCTCGGTTGCAGGCAGGGCCTGCCTTCCCTTGGCAGGTGAGGCACTGCGTAGCTTTGGGGACCTAGGACTAAGCACGGATCTAGGAACCTTCTTGTGGAGACCACTTGCCTGTGACAAAATACCAGTGTTTACCACAAGGATTAAATTAATGCATTAATCCAACAAAAACCTACTCCATAAAATTACTTGTGGAGGGTATTTTTCAAGAACAGACATATTTTCAGGTTTCTGAAAACTGAAAAAAGCTTTATGTCTTTTCTTTCATCTTGAGAGGCTTCAGTAGCTAATGTGGGCCTATCAGAAGTGTGCTGAAGATCGCATTTGTGTGGCCAAATACTGCAGCTTTGCCTTTTGCTTTGAGGTGGAGGAAAATGTTTAGCCCCACATCTGTAAGACAGAACCCCTCCAGGCCCCAGAGCTCTGAAATTCAAATGACCTGGAGAAGGCACACTAATCAAAAAGACAGCATTGGACAGGAGGACGTGCACTGTGTAGATATGTTTTGCCTGTTAATTGCCAGCTGTTCAGGCCTTGAACATTTCTGACAGTGCATGTAGATTTACCTCCCAGACAGGCTGTGTTTGAAATGCTGCATGACATACAGAATCAAGACGCAGCATATGATTCCACTGGGTGAATAACTGATAAAAAACCCAAGAAGATAAAAAACTGATAAAACCCAAGACTGATATAAAACCCAAGAAGAAGAGCAGTAAAATCAAAGCAACACAGCTGACATTTTGTCAGCACATCAGGAAGAATGTGATCTATCTTCAACAAAGGCAGTAGGGCTGAGAGTGGAAGTGGCTTTCTCCCACAGGGGGAGAGGCAGGAATAGCCTGGGGTCTCCTAAAGTAGGGTGATGAGTGTACAGCCTGATTGTCTGCTGATGGTCAGGACGGAATTCAGAGCACGTGTGTTTTGACTTTCTCTGAAAGAGTAATGATAAAAGCACTTTGAAGGATTTGCAGATGGATAAGACTTCACTTCAAGGAATCCCTCAGAAGAAGAAGAGCAGTGGTCTGGCCAGGAATCGGGGGAATTGGCAGCCAAGACTGTACACTGGCCATTAATTCCCCCAAATACATGATACCCTGGAGAGCTGAATATTCTGACACAGACTTCCCATCTTTAATACAGATGATGCCTCTAAGTTTTAATCTCTAAGTGTACTTTTCTCCCACATCATTTTATCACTCCCATCCAAGCCCCTATATATTTAAGAACATAACACACCCATGTAGGAAGGAAGCACCTCTAGGTCCCTTCTTAATAAAAGCGACAGCAAGGCACAAATAGAGCAAAATTACTTATCCAAAACAGTTAAAAGACGTGCGCCCAAGCAAGGATCTGAACAAAGTACTCCAACTTCCCATTTCAGTGCTTTACCCATATACTTTCTCTTGTCCCAGAGAGAACAACATGACTAACAACAGACAGAGCACAAAGATGCTCTGTATGGTATAAAAAATGGTGAAGATATTTTGGAGGCTTAGTAAGAATTTTGGCATATTCACTCAAAGCATGTGTATATTTCCACCCTGAGTAGCACTGCTTCCTAGAGAGGTAACAAAAAACAGCGTGGATATTGTAAAAAGACAAGAATTTTCTTCAAAATCACCATTCAGGTGGGACTAGCCAGGCCTGAGGAATGGAGAGAAAAATAAGAAGAAATAACAGCCAGGTAAGGTGAGGCAGAGATATATTTGTCCTGCTGACTGAAATAATTCTGGAATAAGATGCCCATAGCTTGTACCCAGGGTAGCTATACTAAAGCCCACAAACAAGCTTTGTTCCCTTTTGCATGATGAATAGCAGGTTCTAAAGCACATGAGGCAACACCTAGTGTTAGCTGAGGGATATTGCATATTCCAGCATCTTCGTGAATGGCTAAACATCTGTGTCACTCATAATCGATGACTATAACAGAGTTTCTATGAAAACCAGGTCTTCTTACCTCAGGTAAAGATGACGTATCCCAGAGATCAGGCAGGCATTACCACAAAATGTACACATCATGTATTTGCCTGCTTTTCCTCAATGCCTGGGTGCTGTTAGTGGTCAGCTCTGTTGGTATCCTGTTCAGACTTAGTAATAAATAAACAGTCAGGAGCCTTGGGAAAGCAGTTTCAAGGAACAGTATCGACTCAGAAGTGATGTGTTTTAGATGAACAAATTTCTTTATCCATATGAGTAATGCTATGTTGGACTAGCTAAAATGAATAGCAAAGGTCCCACCACCATTTAACCTGCAAATCCTAGAAAGTCAACGTGGAAGCATGCAGAGTTTCTTTCTCCAATATCAGTCTATGGTGATGACCACAATCCAAGAAGCCAGAAATATGCTGGTCCTGCCAGAGAGGAGGAGAATTACAGCCCTGGAGAACAGGCTGTTACTGAAAGGAATCAATGTATGGCTTGATTAAGTAGGAGGAACATAAGAAAGCAGGGCTTGCATAGAATGTGCTCAGAGCTTCAAGCAGGGAATGGAGAGATCATAGGGAATGGTGTGCATGTTCCAGACATGCTCTTTAGGATGATGTTGCTGTGTTGCAGCGGAGATCATTCCAAAGTCACCTGATGCTGGCACGCAGAGGTCAGCACAACTCAGACCCTCCTGTTACTGCAGGAGACTTTACCCCATTTGGTGAGGTACCAGTGAATCCATTTTCTTCCCCTTTCCTCTCTCATCATCTGTGACCCAGCTTCTATAATGACCATCTTTACTCCACAGTATGACAGCAAAGCCCTAGGACCAACAAATGTCTACAGATTTTCTGAAGAAGGTTAGCACTGGCCAGATCACAATCAAGCTGTGGTTGAAAGGGATTTTTATTTATTTTACTGTGTGGGTCCAGCCTTCCACTGGTGCTCCAGAACAATCAGTTTTTGAAGCTGGTGAGAATTTTTCCCTTCGTCTGTCTGGGGACCAAGTACTAAGATTTGGGGAGATATTCGGGACCCCAAAGCTTTTATCCAGGCCTCACTACTAGACTAGAATCCATTCTCTCAGCAGCGCATTATAGTGGCACTGCTTGTCTGATGAACCACAACAATCTGGTCAGGACAAATACCATATTCACTAATTTTACACCACAGGTCTGTACACAATTAGGAGAAGAACATGATATTTACCTTGCCATTTGTTTCCAAGAGAAAAATTAGTGGAGAGGGAGAGAGCAGGATATGCCTAGCTAGTATTACCTCCTCAGTCAACAAAATTTGTTGTTACGGCCTGAGTCCCAAAGTCCAAGGTATACACATACCTGCCTCCAGCAGGCACATCCCATATCCTGCTCATGTGGTGCCTTCAGACCAAACCAGCAATTTCTTGCATGGTAAAACATAGCTGTATGAGGTGCTGGGGAAAATCCCTCAGCTGTTTTGACAGGATCAGAACTCACTCTTTGTCCCTGCAGAGACTTATCCCTGTATCTGCTCTGGGAGCCAGCTAGAAGTCACACTCCCAGCAAGCCATAGATGGTTCGCAAGCTACAAGTAAGCTACAAATAGAGATCCTGAGATGCTGTCATCAGCTTCCTGTTTCACACCATTTGGCTCATTGCAAGGGCCTGGTGGTTACAGCTGCATCAGGAGGTCAATCAAGCTAATAGCTTCAAGTGTCATGCTAGCCATCTTCACAGCATCACTTGCAGTTCGTCCTTCCATGCTGGATTTCCAAAGACAGGTTTCTTGGTTTTAGTACCACGGGCTCGATTTCAGCAAAGGAAGCTTTAAGGTGTGAGTTTCATATATTTTACGTCCCGAACTGTGCTCTTGCTGTGACACAAATCCAAGCTGCCAACAAAAAAAATCACTTGCCTTTGCTTAGAGAATGTCCTATGCAGTAGGTATTGTAAGGGTATGTGGAAGGTAGGAGCATCTTCCTCATTAAGGTTATCTGATCAAGGAACTTTTCAGTGCAAAGGGCATAATAAATAAAAGGGGAAGTGATAAGCAAGAACACATAAAGGCACAAACCTGGTAGAAAACAGATAAAAGAAACAATGCCAAGGATTGAAATTCTCTAGTTATTAATTGATGGACAATTGAAAGAAACTCCCAGGCACAGCTTTGGAGATGGCCACCTGGACTTTATAACTGATAAGAAAGGGGAAAAAAGAGGAATGTGAGGATTTGAGGTATTTGAGGGTAGTCTGAGGAACTATGCAAAATTTACAATGGAATGTTTAGTGGAAGGGGACTGGGGAGGAACAAAGGGGGAGAATAGCCAGAAAGTGGTATAAAAGGCCGGTTGCATGTAAAACATTGCTGGTCAGTGTGCTTGTCTGACCACACCCTGTGCCTGATTACTGAAGTTGGTCCTAACTTCTTATAAAATCTTCTCTTAACTACAGTTGGTGAGGGACTTGGTCACCAGCCATGGGGATGGGAACAGTGTTTGTCCCACAGCTGTGAGGAATTGGGGAGAACGAAGCCGGTAAGGGACTCAGTTCCAGCAGCTGGAGTGGGACCTCAAGTCACAAGCACGTGTGCCTGGCACCAGTTGCTGTGGAGTGTAAGAGAGTCTGTATTCTTCTGCAAACATGCTGTTATGTGCAGGGGTAAGGTGTGCTTCGCTGGCAAACCTCACACTGTACCAGTCAGTGAGTAGGAGGCACTGGGCCTGGGCAGAGGTACCAAGTAGACAGAGAGTCTGTGCTGGTAACTGAGGGTACCAGTGAGTGTGGGGTACCTCTGAGATGAGTGTGTGAGTTCTGGATCTGTTAGCTGGATGAGATGGTGAGTAGGAGGCCCGTGTAGTGTGGAAAAGGGTTTAGGATCTGGGTGGGGGTGNGTGGATGGACGGGGGTGGGGGGGCATGCCAGGAGAAGCCACAACTGGGTGTGTGCTTATGAACTGGGGAGGGGACGGGGACGCATGCGCTTTCAGTAGTGAACTTCCATCTTTACCATCTGAAGAGGAGGAGGGGACTTGGCTGTCTGTGCTTATCTTTTATGTGAGTCCTGTATGTGGGTGGTGTTGAAGGCAGCGCCTTGTCCGTGGCTGTGCATGTGATCAGCCGAGTCAATGTCCTCTGTGGGTGTGTGCCTGTCTGTCCCTGGGATACATGCTTAGCTTTGCTACTGGTTGAACCTGCAAATGAGAAAGTAGCAGCCCCTTCTGTCACTCTGGGATGGAGACCTCCGGGTCCCTGGACCGGGCTCCAGTTGCCCGGCAGGAGGAATCCCCAGGATCCAGAGCTGCTAGAAGGGGTGGCCACTTACAATACTGCTTAACGTGAGTCTGTGCATTTCAAGCCTAAATTCTAACTCACTTCTTGATCTCCCAATTTGAAGGCTGGGCTCATCGTATCAGAGGATATAAAATTCACTAAACTTCCTTCACCCTTAATTTGCTGGTCCACCAGTCAGTCTGGATTGAACCCTAATTCTTTTGGATATGAGCGGTCATGAAGTAACAGATTCCCCAGAGAGGTCTGGCAGAGTATGTGCAGCAAGAGAGAGGTGCTACTGAGACCTCTAATACATTATGTTTTTCCAGATAAATAATAGACTGGCTTTAAACACCTCTGGTTCTGCAGCACACTTATGCTGAAATAATAATAAAAAAATCCCCCAGAACTAATGCATCAAGAATTGCAGTCCCCGCATTGCAAACATGAAGAAATTTAAAAACAAAATTGAGTTTGAATGAAATTTAGGTGTAGAAAATTTCAACTCAGATCTTGAACACTACCAGAGGAAGTCACTGAGACTAAACAGATAATAAATTTAGTAAAGAATTGGGTATTTGAAGAATATTCATTTTGTTATTAGTAGCCACCACTGAAATTTTGGAAAGGGTATTTTTGTCATATCTGTACTGTAGTTCATCATTGACACCTGGCTTCCTGGGCAAGTTATTTGTTTGTTCATGGTGGTATACCTAAATGTTCCCTGGATTACCAGTTTCCTTTCTTGCGATATAGGTGCTGAACTCTTGAGACAGACAGCTGACTGTTGTCAGCTCTTCTGTAAACTACTTCATATGGCTAATTTCCTTTCTAGCTATTGAGTTCTTGGGCAAACCACAAGTGACGTTTGCAGAATTCTCAACACAACTGATTTTCCTCAAATCTGAGTCTTAACACATAAAACAACTCCACCATTATGGTTTTACCTCCCAAGCAGATAATGGAAAACTGCACCCACAATAATAAATAAATAAACAATGCTGTAAATAGACCTGAGTGGAGTACTTTTATTCTATTTAAACTCCCACACCTCCAGGCAATTCAAGCATCAAGCTTGAAAAAGCTGAAGCAAGCTTGAAAAGGCTCTCCTGCTATCCCATGACCCTTCAGCAAAATGTGAATGGATCCTAGGCCACATTTGGTGATTCCTCATGGCAATGACTTCATATTTTCTTGTATCACTGCGAATATGAAGAAACTTCACCAGAGTGACACTGGTCCTAAGTCACCTTCTAAAGAACAAGTTCCTTTGCTAAATTCCTTTCATTACTATATCCTAATGCCATAGGCAGCATAAATTTACTGGTGTAACGTAAGCTACAGAGTAAATATACAACAGTGCAGAAAAGAAATAGTGCTACATGGCATTTAAGAAGCAAACATTTCAGTGTAAGTCTAACGCGGGGAAAACAGCCTGTGTACATGCAATTCTCACAGGAGCCTGGATATAGGTTGCCTACTTAGTAATGGAAATGCCTAAGTTCTTCTGAATGGGTGTGGTGTTTGTACAGTAGCACAGAACTTGGAAATGTTAAAGCTCGAAGACAGATGGCTGGTTTATGTGGCCTGTACTTATGTAACCGCTGTACTTATGTTACACATCTTTTTACCTTTCGTGACAGGGTAGGAGCCTGATATTCAAGATTCTTGTTGCTTGTAGAATTTCTGTTCCAATTCTTTTAATAGCCTTTGTCCGTTCGATCCAGTTAGGTGCGAGATGAGTTTGTATCCTTGAAGCTGTATTGGTAAGTAATGACCCAGTATGTTACAAAAGTCCAGCACAAAACTCCATGTGCCTTCCACATGGAACTGAGGCCTGGCACCCACCATCGGAAGGTCTCAGAAAATTGTTTTGCTGCTAGCGAACTCTGGGGCAGGCCAGTGAATTCATAACTTATTTATAACATTCCACTATGTTCAAATCAGACAGACAAAATGCATTTTCTGGGATGTTTTCAAAAGCCATATACCAGATGGACAATCACAGTAACATAAGGAGTGCTGTAGCTTAGCTCCAGCCAGCAACAAAGAACCTCATGGCCGCTCACTTGCTCACCACCACCTCTACCCTCCCCACCCCCCACCCCTGCACCACAGGATAGGGGGAAAATTGGGAGAAAAAGGAAAAATTCATGGGTTGAGATAAAGACAGTTTAACACTAAAGAAAAGAGGAAAACTGCAACAATAATACTGATAAAGGAATATACAAAACATGATTAATGTACCATTGCTCACCGACCAAACCCAGGAAGCACCCAGCCTGCTCTGGCAGCAATTCCTGCCCTCTCCCTCTGCCAGCTCCCCCAGCTATATACTGGGCACAGCACCACATAGTATTGAATACCCATTTGGCTAGTTTGGGTCAGCCGACCTGGCTGTGTTCCATCCCAGCTCCTTGGTATGTATATATATACATATAGATATCATTTTATATACATGGGCCATCCCTCTAAAAAATGTCTGTTGAGCTCATTTAATCCATGACTTTGGGCTCCATCTGTTACAACAGTCTCTCAGGGCAGGAGAGATGGTGTGTGGTGCTGCACTTTTCCATGCTGTATTTGGAGCTTGCAGCTGGTATATCCAGTGTAGCTCATGCCCATGGTCTGTGGGTTGAAGATATCAATCTTGAGGAAGTTGCTGGGCGCCAGTTGCTGAAGTCAGTTCTGATCCCATCACTGCTGCAGTTTACTTGGTTTCATGAAAGTACATCTGCCCTTAGTTTGGGTGATTCTTACTGTAGTACCATTGATATGGCATATAGCAATTATAATAATGATGACATACAGTGGCAGAGGTATTTAGCAATTAACATCATACAGTTTGATTCATTGGCTATTCTCACCCAAAATGAGATCCCCATGAGGTACACATCGGCCCTCCCCATCCTTTCGCACCACCCACTAAGTGCATCCAGGGCTTCAGCGAAAGCAGTCCTGTGGATGGGTTTGCCTTTGCCTGAGGCAGGAGTAACCCAGCCTGTCTTCCCTAACATATTCTTCATGTGCACTATGGGGACTTTATCCCTTTCTACGGTACGTGGAAGTTTTGATTAATTGTGCAGAGCCAGCTCAATTGGTGGATCCCCTATTGTTAACTAACCGGGTAGCTTCTGCTAAATGTGTATCCCAGTGTTTTAAGGTCCCACCACTCATTGCTCTCAGTGTAGTTTTTAACAGTCCATTGTATTGTTTGATCTTCCCAGAGGCTGGTGCATGTTAGGGGATGTGATATACCCACTCAATACCATGCTCTTTGGCCCAGGTGTTTATGATGTTTTTCTGGAAATGAGTCCCATTGTCTTACTCAATTCTCCCTGGAGTGCCATGTCACCATAAGACTTGCTTTCCCAGGACAGAGTTGCGGGCTGCAGCATGAGGCACAGGGTATATTTCCAGCCCATCTGTGGGTAACTGTGCACTGTCCAAGTCATACTAAACCATCTCCCACACAGCTAATTCCCTCAAGTGCCTCTGTCCATGATGGTCCACTTGCTTGGACGACACATCTTCACTGGAGGGGTACCCTTCCCTCATGCCTGACAGCAGTTGCCTCCGAAGGCTGAGGGCTTATCTTTTTCCAAAAGTGTCTTGTCAACGCCCCCTTCCCTAGACAGGCATCCCAGATGCTTTGCTTCCCTACCCTCTAATTCCAAGCTACTGGCCTGGTTATTCCAGCATCAAAGCAGCCGGGTAAGAATGTGCTCACCCAGATGTTAGCTGAAATTTTTTTCACATATCCTGCAGCTACCTGAGGCATAAGGATCAGGTGATTATCTCTGGTTCTGCCTCTTTCTCCTGATCTCATGATGGCCCTGGTTCATTGTCATCCCTTACTAAGTGAACTGATGTTTTTGTGTATTTCTTCTTCTGTATAGGGGTGACTGATACCGGCATTGGTTGGTTCTCTGGTTCAGCTGCAGTGCCTGCCACTGGGGTTTGAGTAGCCACCGTGCCTGTCAAAGGGGTAGGAGTAGCTGCAGTGCCTGTCAGTCTGGTTTCCATCTCTTTCCCCTGAGCGTGCTGCATAATATTGAGTAGTGTTTGGTAGATACTGGCCAGCCCCAGCACAGTGCAGTAAGTTGTACCTCTCTGGAATAGCCACAGCATTTTCCCTTCAAATATTCTACACTTTATCAGGTTCCTGTAGTTCTTGAGGGTGAAGTTCCAGA
This sequence comes from Stercorarius parasiticus, assembly GCA_013396915.1. Lineage (NCBI taxonomy): Eukaryota > Metazoa > Chordata > Aves > Charadriiformes > Stercorariidae > Stercorarius > Stercorarius parasiticus. The sequence continues at coordinate 410,794 of VWZL01001922.1, read as the reverse complement.
TCACTGCAGGTGAGAAGTTCTCTAGATACCTGCCCACATTCTCCCACATGCCATTCCACCCATGACTACACCAGCTCTGGCTGGTAGTCTTAAATAGTTGTATAACCCTAAACAGGATCTCAAACACATTCAGAAGACATAACAATAGGAACACACTGGTTTGAACATCCCAAGGATATTCAAAATTCTCAAAAACTGTTTTGTGTGGCCCAAAGGACAAAAGGGAGGCAAAAGAGCTGGAAAAAGTATCCCTCCCTGTTTCTGCCATAGATTGGGTACGATTATTAATAATTTCTGAAAGATAGTGCCCAAGGTACAGGCAGGACAGCAATGCCACATAAGCATACTAACATAACCGGCTGAATAGTGATGGTATCATATCATAAATCGATATGACACAGGAGAGCAAAATGGTAATCTCTGGGAGACGTGATAAAGAGCATCGCAGGGAGTATATAAAACATATAAAAGTTTACAAAACACCGCCATGAGAACAAAGCAACATCGTGACCAACGACTATTTAATTAATATAATAAATGCGTAAAACAAATTTGTTTGAACACGCTCTGGTCAGCTCTGTCGTTACCACAACCCTTTGTGCCCCACGTTGGGCACCAAAAAGGACTGTCATGGTTTAGCCCCAGCCAGCAAGAACGAACCCTTTGATCGTCACTTACCCCTCCTCCCCCCTGCTTTCCCCCGCCCCCTCAGCCCACAGCTGGGATGGGAGGAGAACAGAAAGAAAAAGGCGAAACTCGTGGGTTGAAATGAAGACAGTTTAAAAGAACATTAAAAAAAGAGGGAAACAACAACAATACTACTGATACAGGAATATACAAAACACGATTAATGTACCATTGCTCACTGGCCGAAGCTGGGAAGCCCCCAGCCCGCTCTGAGCAGCAACTCCTGCCACCTCCTGCCACGGCTGTGAGCTAAGCATGGCGTCACGCGGGCTTGAATACCCGTCCCAGCTCCTTGTGAAAAATAACTCTACCCCCGCCACATCCAGGACAAATGTGACTCTGGGCAGCAGCACATCTACTGCAATGCAACTTGAAAAGACAGGGGCTTATTTCCTTCCATTGCTAATTTGAACATAATCAAAATACCTGATTTCTACCATTTCTTTAGAAGAGGCCACATCCTTCCACTGAACTCTACACAAACGTTTGTAAGATTACAGTGAATACTCACTAAATTATAACTTAACAGAGGGGGTTTAAAACTTCAAAGCTTTGGTTTCTAGAAGGGGGGAGGAAGGAGATGAACAGCCTGTAGGTTTTTTTATCTGAAGTGTTCAGTGCAGCTTTTGTTAAGTGCTCTATTTCCCTATTAATCACAGGGTCAGAGCTGCTTTGTCTCTCTGAGACAAAGATGCACTATACAACCTGGTGCAACTCCACCAAAGAGAGCACCAGCTCTCAGTCCTTAAGGACACTGGCTCCACCAGCAGCTAATCAGACCAGCCTCAACCTGGCTCACTATGCCATACTGAGAAGACATACAATAGGGAAAACCATTTTGGACAGGGTTGATATTCCCAGTGTATATTGTGCACTAACCCTGAATGATAAGTACTGCAAGTGTGTGAGGTTTGAATCATTCAGAGGGCTGATCATCCATGTTGTGTGCATCTTTTGAGATACTTGATAACCTCAAACATGTCCCAGGCATGTTTACGTGTTGAATCCAATGGCTATCAAATACACAGTACAGAAATGTTTGCAGGAAGGCGGCCTTCCAGTGGCTGATCACAGCTATCCCTGGCAGATGTTGGTACTCACCTGTTAAGCTCTTAAGTCCTACTCACCCATTGCTTAAGAAACATTTGTATATTCCATGCACCCTAGACAGAGGAACTATCTCTCCCCAGTTAACTTTTCAGTGGGTGCTTGTCTGCACCTTGAGGAGCTGTGGCTTCAAATCCCCTCCAGCAGAGAGCGAGTTAGAAAACAGGTCTTGCCCAATATTTTAACCTCAGAGCTAGCTGACAGCGGAAAGGTCTGCTCCTTGTTTTGTGGGTACCCCAGAGGCAGCTCCCACACTGGGTGTCTACATGTAGAAAGCAGGTCCCCTTCTGCTGCTACTGCATAAAATTGCACAAAGTAATTCAGAGCCAGGGTGGGGGTGTGGAGAGGAGGAGTAGGGAGAACCAAGACAATGCACAAATAGTAACATTTTTCAGGAAACAAAGGCAAAATACTGTTTCTTGTTTTCAGCTGCATAAACTTATAGTGACTTGAAGGGAGGGTGTTAAAATAAACAAAATAAAGGAGATAATGCACAAAAGACCCGTAGTCATTTGTCACAGGCATCAGAGAGCGAGCTGTGACAGCGAAGTATTTGTCATCCTGGCTATTCAATTATTTATGCATCTACAGACAAATGATATCAAGACACGTACAAATGACATTTTAAAATCCAAAGCTTTCACTTTTTGCAGTGTAGGAGGGAATACACTCTCCATGGGTTTTGTGACCTGAAGGATTACGTGACTTGAGATCCAAGTTGTATAATCAGAGGTAATTTAGCCATGGTCAGAGTGCTTGCGGGGTGCAAGCTTTCTGAACTGTTTGATGCCCAGTTCCCTAAATACCAACAGGAAACAGCTGGTTGCTTGAGCACTGGAAAATCTAGCTCTTGGATAAGGCATAGATGAACATCACCAGAAATATCCATATAGAAAAACACACACCTCAGAAAGATTTGGGGCACCAACAGCAGGAGCCTCAATTCTCTGCCTAGATGATAGGTATTTTCAGAGCAGTCTTCAGAGTATAAATGCCAGATAGCTGTTGCTATCCTGAAGCCAGGAAATACCCAGCAACACTATCTGCTTCTAATTTTATTCTGTTTAACCCCCTCAGTCTAGCTGTGGCCTGCTTGCTGGCAGGAGTGTTAATCTATTGTGACAGAGATTTTCTTCCAGCCTTTACTTACATACAGTCTTCTCAATAAGGACAAACCTGCACCATAACAGGACTGTGATCTTGAAAGGTAAATTAATTTCAGCATGAGACCTGACCTGAATAAACCTCATGTGCATTCATTGGTGCTTACAGGATAGCAGTCTGGATGAAGCAAAGGAGAAGGGTAAAAAATGGTAATCAGTTACACAACAGATGTAAAAAGATCACCTTTTCTCTTATTATTTTTTCATGGCTTAGATTTTATATTTAGTGGTAAAGGGTAAATGACACATTTTGTCCACATTTTCTAGACAGCAAGCCACTGGAGAAATACATCCTCTAAAGCACATTCCTCGGTTATCTAAGCAAGAGACTTCAGCCTTATTTCTACACACTGACTATCACACTGTTTTAAACAGCTGATCAAAAGGGGCCATAACAACCCACTGAACTATACCAGCTTGCTATCTTACTTAAGGAGTAATTGCAGCTTCAAATCTACCAGAGAGAGAACAGACCAGCCACAAGAGTACCGAGTTGTTTGAAAAGAGGGCTTTGCTCTTTCAGAGGTCGGCTCTATTTTCCCAAGTTGAAGTTCTCCTCTTAAGCCTTGTTGCAGGTGGTACAAAAAGAGCACAGAGAAAAAAGTAACAAAATGCTCAGATTTCTTAATTTCTATTCATTTACCAGCCTTCTTTCACTCCTCCACTTTTTCCCTACAATCTAACAGTGTAATTTTGCTATATGAATTGTTAAAAACAGAAAAAAACCCAAACCTATTTCCAAAGTTTCAAAGTGAAAAGAAAGAAATGCGAATCACTGAGCAAGGCTTTTTTGCATTAATCTGTATTCTTTTATGCTACCACATCTTTAAAATAACAAAACCGTGTGTCCTGGTTCCAGTGGGGATAGGGTTAATTTTCCCCAGGCCCCGGCAGGGACACAGGTATTCCATCTCATGGAGCCAGGCCCAGGCCAGAGCCCGGAGCTGCCGGGGGAGGGGACGGGAAGTCGCCGCTTGGAGCTGGCTGGGGCGTGCGGTGGTTCCGTGACCGTGTTTGTACATTCCTCTGTCAGTGTTATTGTTGGTGTTTTCCTGTTCCCTCTGCTGTTGTGATAAACTGCCTTTGTGTCGAGTTTTACCTTTTTCTTCTGATTCCCCTCCATGGCTGTGGGGAGGTGAGAGAGCGGCCGGTTCTTAGTTGCCAGCTGAGACTGAACCAGGACATCATGCAAGGTCCTTAAAGCATGTCAGAAGTTAGAGTGAGGCTATCTGCACGGTTTATGCATCCCCTCTCACATTGTTATAATTATGGCTTAGGAGGGATGTGTACATTTTTAGATCCTATATTTTATTTTTTTTCTTTCAGTAATTTTGTTTTTCACATCCTAATCTAAAAGGGCGTGAAAGTAAACCAGCACTGGATTGCCAGCTTGCTAATGGGCATTCACAGTTCACAGAAAAGCTGTGTCAGGTAAGAGCACATTACTGCATATGAAAGCACGTTGAGTGAAGTCATGCCTCCTGCAATGCTTTGCAAGAAATCCCAGTTGCTAACCAAATATCATATCAGAAAATAAAGCATCAATGTGTTAAAAGCGACCAGCAGCAGAAAGGAAAAGCTGTGAAATTGCAGGAGGTAGCTGTTGGAAGGTCAACGAAGTTCAAAATAAATGGTGTCTTAACACCTGGTCCATTTCATCAGCAAGTAAAAATAAAGTGCAAGTGCTGACTATCTCAGGAATCAGAAGCAAACCCTTTTTCACAAGGAAGATATTTGTCTGCTTTTTCTCCTAGCTATATACACAAATGTGAAGCTTTATAATAATTCAAAGGCATGTATGTCATAACATAGTAGTCTACTAGCCAAGCTTAATCAAGCAACCAATATTCACAAGAGTTCACAATACACTGCTGAATATCAGTGATGGTTATACCCTATATTCTCCAACATTACAATATAATCCAGGGGGTGTGTGAAATTGTATTATCAAACCAGTACAGTTTGAACTGGGTAGGTTTTTAATTTCTGCTAATAACATCACAAATATCAGCTTCCTGACAGAGTAATATTGACCACAAGGAACCCATGGAAAGAGTCCCAATCATCTCAAAACAGATTTATTCACAGAGAACATTTGAGAGACCATTTATGAAAACAATTTAAGCAAGGAGAGGAACAACAAAGTGCACAGGCTAGTTAGTAAGTACAAAGGAAAGAGAATGGAAAGGGATGTTCAGATATAACAAAGAATGCTTTGTTATAGCACTTAGAGGATGTGGAGGCACCTAGCTCAGGAGACAACAGGAGATTTCAGCCCCTGCATTGAAGAAAGAAGTACCTGCACTTTCACAGTTATTTCTGAATCAAGTCTGCTACTCATCACAAGCCTGACTGAATCTCAATTGCAAGGCAACAAAAGCTACATCAGCTGCTTGGGAGGGACACACAGAGGGACAGTCTTCCAGGCACATGATGTGAATGCTTGCCTTCCTGATGCTCTGTGCCCAGAGAAAGCTCTGAGCAGACTTTGGCCATGAGGATGGCTCCTTGGGCTGTTCCAATTCTCGTCAACTTTTCTTGTTCTGAAACTAGGCAGAAACAACAGGACCCAAACCTAGCACTCTCCAGTGGTCACTGTAAACAGCTGAGTAGGATGCACAGCTGGAGTAAGGCTCTTCCTATCAGTCAGAGTTTCGAGACTTTGGTGTCCCATGGCCAGTCAGCAATGACTGGTCTGGAAGAAAAAGTGAGGGGTAGGAACCACTAGTTTAGTTCACAGGTATCAAGCCATAAGACTCTCAAAAATACCACACAATCCACAGTTTCAGGACATCTCTATTTCCCTGACACAGACACGCACTTGGAAACAGGCTACAAAATGAGTTAAACTACCAGAACTGAATCATCCACAGTGCTACTTCAGGCCTCTCAGTGTTCTGAGTTATTCCTGAGTGTTTTATAATTACTCTTCCCTCATTGGCAACCTAAGAAAAATGCTGGTGGCTGTTCCACTGACTCAACTCCCCTCACAGAGGCAAAGCTCAGGAGCAACCATGGAGGAGAGAACAAAGCAGAAAGTCAGCTTTGGGGCTATTTTACCAGCAGCCTTTGTCTTGTAACGGAGAAAAGAAATGGAAGCTCTGCCTCAGTCCCTTCTCCCAGTGCTTCCAGAGCCTTCTGGACCTGTGCCACACCTCATCATACTCTTCTGAAGGACAGAGGACAGGGGGAGGACAAGTAATACCAACACATAGGCTAGCAAGTGGCAGAACACGTCCCCTCAGATGCACCAGTAGATACACAAGTATGTGCTCAGTTTGTCAGGCCTGCAGTGCCTCTTTGTAACTAAGCTATCCCCCATCTGATCTGCTCCTCTCAGGTCACATTCAGGCCAAGGAAAATAGTTCTGGACCCACCAGGTCAGCAGTTTACGCCAGTGAAAGATCAACCACACAGAGAGACAGGGCAGAGCACATCACCAACCTGGCTGCTGTGTGAAGACAAGGAAGCCAGAATGCATCTGGCACCCTGAGGTCTTTTAGAATTCCCTGTGAGAAGGAATATACAATCAGATGGTACCGTCTTCTACCCCAGCTCAAATACATTTAATTCCCCACAGTCCTGCTGAAAACTGCAATATTTAGTCTCTCCTTTTTCTGTTTTCCTCAGCAAACTAAGGTAAAACAGGTATTTTCTGTTGGCAATGAAAAAAGTAGTGAAGCATGCGTACATGCATAGGAAGGGAAACCGGAGGATTTCCTGTCTTTATGGGTGAGACAGCACAGATGTCTGCTGTGTTTCCAGGGTACCAGGCTCAGCACGTTGGATCCAAGCCCTCCCATGGATGAATCTTGTGAGATCTTCCCAGTCAATGAAACCCTCCTAAGAGGAGGGAGGAATATGTTGCTCTCAAAATGAGCCAGTGTGACCACAAGAGGATGTCCTGTACAAACACAGAAAACCATTCATCACCAGTTCAAGACCCCTACATCCAACAGTCAGCAGCATGTCCATTTTAAGTAGACAGCGAAGGACTTCAAACAATTTGGAACATCTAAGAGTTTCCATTGAAATTGGTAGAAAACTTGCAAGGATTTCCTAGAATGAAATTTAACTGTGCAGAAAAGGAAAAGAAAGCCCTTCCTCCCTGGAAGTGAATCCAGCTATAAAATAACAATATATTCATGATTTAGAAAGAGAGGGGAAACCTGCATCTGGGCTTCTCAAATTACCTCTTACTTCTTATTTCGGAAACATCCAACAGGATGATTGTGAAGCTCCCCAGGCAATTTTTTTTTTCCTTAAATGTACATTAATTTGTGCTTACGAGACTTGTCTGGCTGTTGGAGGTTCAGGTGTACTCATCTTACAATAGCACCAAACAGACATCAGAAACATTCTGTTCACATGTCTTTACTGTTTTATTCTATTGTAGAAGGTGTTGTCATGAACCTTTATATGTAATCTGGAGCCCTAACAAGCAAGAATTAAAAACATCACCAGTAGAGACATAAAATACCCACCTCTCTTTCCCAGCTGTGCTCATATGAGCAAAATACTCTGTTGTAATAAACAAGTTAGTGGTGTGTAAATCTTCTTACAAGGCACTGAAGGTGAAAAAATGTAATTTAGTTGGGCTCATAAAGCTAAACAACAGCTATGTTATAGCAACATTATAATCTCCCCAAAGCATTATGGGATAACATGAAATCATTCTTCTGCAAGAGAAGGATAAATAACACTTTCATTAAAATATCTTCTCCTGTATTGGGCAGGTCAAACCAGTTAATAGTGTTAACGATCCAGATTCAGGAAAAGGAGGCAATTTAAGAACACCCCAAAGAACAGGTGTGCCACTCAGAGTCTTCTGTTTTTGTTTTTTCACGTAAGTTTCTTTTTTGATTTTTAAGGCAAGAGCCCTGCACCTTGGCTCCCCTGTGTTTCAATGCAGCCTCGTTGTATGCAAAGTCAAAGTCAGTAGCAGGAGGAAGAGAGAATGGGAAAGCTGGTGAGCGCTGCCGGTGTCTGTGTGAGCATGACTAGACCTTCCATGGACCCAGGGCTGGGGTTCGACTGTGATGTAGCCGTTAATGATGCGGATCCGGGGAGCAGGGTCAGTAGCACTGCAAGGTAAGAGAAGAACATCAGTCCAGACCCAGCCCAGAACTGCCTGATACCTACAGAGCAGGAGGATGGTCAGCCTCTGTGCCTCACTCTCAAGTCTTCTGGGTTTCTGGGAATGGTCTCTCGTACTGGTTGAAAGCTCACCAATGTATTGTGTCTTCTAATGGCAGAGCACTGCCTTGTGCCTTCCTTACAGGTGTAGGCACCTCCCAGGCCAGCCCACACGGACATGGGCGCTGCCCAGCAGAACTGCAAAGCAGTCCTTAGGGTTAACAGGGTAGAGGTTGAGGAGGGTGGAGACAGCACCAAAACACCTGCCCTGTACTCAGGTCTACCCAGGCGAGCGGGTAAGACAACCATATTCCTAGCACCTTTCAGCTAAGCAGAAAATACGTTAAGAAGAACAAAACAAGGTTTGTTGCAGACGAGTGTCACTGTAGCAACACTTGCTGAGCACAGCAAGGAGTGAGGCACCTGTTTTCAGCTGAATCCATCTTCCTCTGCCATGCTTCTTTCTGTATGTGCATCTTAGCATGGACCAAACTTGTTCCTATACTGCATCTTCCCTTCCACAGGTCAGGAATTACAAAGGGTTTACATGACATGTGTTAAGAAGAGGAAGAGCCACTTCCAGAAATGCATCCTAGAGTCACTGAGAAAAGATCACCACATCCCAGAGTATCTCCCAAGTGGTAGCGAGGACTCAGCTGGTGATGAACAAGAACTGAGTCAGAGCCTACATGATTCTGAACTCCCATTATGGCAACATGTGATGGAGGAAAGAAATTTGTATGCTCTAGGCTCCTAACACCAATTGTCTTCGTTTCAGGGAGCTCCCATACCACTGCAGGTCGGGAGTCAGAAAGGTCAGATACTACACAGGTGTTGTTCTCATCGGCAATGGATTGAAAGCCATTCTTGACCCCACAGCTGTAAGGCTGATATACACTCCAGGGCCTCATGGTGCTGTGTGGAACCAGAAGACAAATTGGAGAAAATTAAAAGCAAGTCTACCTGCCAAATACAAAAGCAGAGTAATTTCTCCTGCACCCACTCCCCAGCTGCTGTGCACCACTCTCGCCTTACTTTGGCCGGCTTCATTAAGCAAAAACGCTTTGGGAAATTGAAGGCAATTAGTATCCCTTTTAAAAACACTTACCCTTACATACTCAAAAGCCCCCACAGAAGGTTTGAGCTGTAACTGGAGAGAAGTCAGCTGGCACCACATCAAAGAAATACATCTGACAGCTGATGCATACAGGAGCAAGAACCAAACCAGTTCTGCCAAGCCCACTACAAGACTCTACTAAATCACTGGAGCTGCACCTTCCACATTTCCAGGAGGAAAGCTGTGAATGGCCTACGCATAAGAAACCTGATAGCTTTACTTGTGCCTGGGCACCCCGGGGAATGCAAGGGCAAGGGCCGAGACTCCCAGCGAGACGTGCCCTGCACACGGGTGAGCTTGAGCCCAGAGGGGCTGAATTTCCGCGGGGACACATCACGGCTGTGCCACCAGGTGGGGCTGTCAGCTCAGGCTATGCCTGCCCTGGCAGCCCGCAGAAGCACGGACCGCTCGCCCACGCGTGTGTCGGGGCAGAGGGGGCGGTGATTCCCCCTGCTTTACAAAGACTAAACACAGAGTACGGGCTTTGAGTGAATGGCAGCTGCCACTCTGACACTCGCTGCTTTCCCTCTGCAGCAAGGGCACAGCAATCTCCCAGGCAGCAATAGGCATCACTTGTCTTTCCCACTACTGTCATGCAACAGCTCTATCTCCAGACATTCAAGCTTTCTGCTAATAAGGACCCATCACTAAAAAGAATTTGTCACCTAGCATCTGGGTGAGTTTCTAGCTCAAAGGATAACTTAATTAGTAGAGGAAGAAAGGAAACATTACAGAAGAAGAAAAGGAAAGGAGGCATTTGCTGCTTCCATATTTATGCAGCAGTTTCCTAAGCTGTAATCATTAGCTTTGCTTTCACCTCACTGTTGTCTTGCAGTTCTTGCAATCCAGTATGTAGCCCTAATGTACCTCCAATTTAGTCACAGTAGCGCATCCTCCCATCTTCCCTTTTCTTCTGAAGGCACTGATGCTGCAAGTGCACGCATTTCTCACATCAGGGCACCCAGTGACTTCCCTGAGCTTCATGGGAACAACTGCATGTGAAAAACTGAACACGTCAGTGTGCAGGCAGGGTGGGAGCTTGAGATCGTAAGGATTCCAAATCATTCCTTAGCATTTCAACTAAACGGACTGTAAACAGAAGTTCCATTCACAAACAGCTGGTCTCAACTACGCTAATAGAAAGTAAATGATACACTAAAAGACTAAATCAAATGTGATCAATATAAGGATTTGTTTTACTAGTGAATTTTGGACCGCGTATAGGTCTGTCATGTCAGTGGGCATGCAAACCTCCATGTGCATTTGTCTCCCTTTCTCTCCAAACTACTCACACTTAGGTTGGAAGGAGGAACAGAGAGAGGGCACAAAACTACTCAGAGAGAAAAAGGAGTCTCATCTAAAAAGTCTAGCAGAGGCTGAATCCTTGGAACAGAACAATAGCTGCTGCACCCACTTGCAGACAGCCTGAGCAAAGCTGTACCACTGCTTTCAGTGGTACAGCTGGGACCCAAGGACATGATAGGAGATGCATAGAGAACCTTCATATACTCAGTACCTTGAGGAGCAGGAAGAAATATTCTTCAGAGGAAAGAAAAGAATGTAGAGGCTTTGTTTCAAGAACTGCACGCTTTTCTCCATCATCCTGACCTGTCTGGTTATTTACAGTACCACAAAAATAAAATGCTTTCCACTCAAGTATGGCAGAGATACAAACAGAGACACAAAGTACAAAAGAGGGCAGATTCAGGTCTGTGTGTTAGCTGACAGGAGGGAAACATTAAGGTATACATTCAGCCACAGGCCTAAATATAGCTAGTGAGGGAGAAGCTGGCTTTTTTTTGCAGGCTGCTGTAGTTCTTGTAGGTGAGTAAGCTCTGCTGGATGAAAACTTAGGGAGTATGCGTGAACCTTTGCCCCACAACACACTCCATTTTCTATATTAACTCCATCAACCATTAGGTTGTCATCTCTTCCAGATGTCCAGTAATGCCATGGGGCTCACATGCTTTTTAAGACTGCGAAGAATACAGAGACTGGAAATGCTGCATAAATATTGTCCCAATTCAACAAGCATGTATGCCAGATATGACAGTTTCCAAATATGCAGCAGCTCTTGGATAAAGGTCCAAGGATTTGATCTGTACCATCTACCAGTGGACCCAGTCTTCTGTGATAAAGAGGACTACCATGTGCTCACAGTCCCTCAAGCCCAAATGCAAAATGGTCTAGACAAGGCTTCCACTTGTATTATGCCTAATTTTCCACAAACCTAACCACATGGAAGAAGCTATTTTGTCACTAAAAGCACAAACGGCCTTGAGTAAATGTTTCACCAAGAATTACGGTGAGGGAGAAGGTCAGATCCTGCCCTCAGCATGTGTCTAGACCCTGCAGAAGTTTGGCATACTGGATTAATCAGCCTAAATTAAAGTCCAGTTTGCATGACAAACCCTCCTCCCTCCCCAGCCATTAGCTACCTTTCTTCAAGGCGAACCCAGAGGTCGTTAAACTGTCGCAGTCTTTGCTTCTTCTGCTGCTGCTTCTTCTTCTTTTTGTACTTCCTGTCTACCTTCTCCAGGATGTTAATGCTGTCAGGGAGCAGCAGGTGAGGCAGGAGCTCTTCCTCCTCCTCCTTCCGGGGGTGCAATGGCAGTGGGAGCTCTTGGGACATGACACAGGGGCTGTGAGCCACTGATGATGACGAAAAAGCTAACAAGGTTTTGCGGTGTTTTCTTCTGGAAAAAGGAGGGAACACATAATATTTGAAAAGGCTTTGAGGCAGAATCCTGATAGAGATATGATCAAAACACATATAAAACAGGTGTTTCTCCCTGACATATTGGCTGACTTCTTATTTCTCTGCCTTGTATTCCTGCCCCCTCTTCCTTAAGTCAATATTCTGATCAAAATAGTTCTCTTTAATGAAAAAAGCTTTGGAAAAGAGGTAATCTGGAACTCAGGAAAGAATGCAGTCGGGCTCTTGGGAATAACATTGTGTATCTAGAAAGAGACTAAAAAGGAATAACTCTCAGAGGAGGTTAAACCACACTCCTCTAGTCTGATGTACTGCACAACACAGACCAGATCATTCCTTTCAGTAATTTCTGCCCAGATCCAACTAACTTGCGGGGACAGGGAGAAAGGGCAGGGACAAGACGACTAAAGCACACTAGCTGAAGGAACCAGTCCTAGATCAACAACTCTCACTGGAGAGATGGAGCTCAGCATTGCTACAGACACAGCCAGGATGACCTCCATCCTGTACGGCCAGCCATTTATTTTTATACCTGCAGGCTCAGAACAGACATTCATATACATAACATCCTTTGCAACACTTCCTGCAGGTAATTCTTCCAGGGACTGACTGAGCAACCACAGGAAGAGGCACCACAAATGCAAAAGCACGTCCTTCTTCCCCAAGGCCAGTTCCCTCTCACAGCACAGCAGCTAAGGGAGGAGTCAGGAAGCACCTTAATTACAGCTGTGATTATGTGATGAATATTTTACAATATACATATGCATTCTAAAATCAGGAACAACAGTTAAATCCCCAAACAAGACAGTAGGAGCTTGATTGAACTTGTGGCACTATTTATAAATTGTCCTTTGTGCTACTGCATGATTGGAGCACCTCTTTTGCCTTCCTTGCTTTGGTGACACCAAGAAGAAGTAGCCCTCTTCCCTTCTGGGTAGAAGGTAACAGGTACTGACTGGACTGTGTGCAGCACTGCTATCTAGGACAGTAGCTGGATATGGTTCCACATTTACATGGGCTGGACTGGGTTTATTGACACAGAATGCCCTGGTATTTGCTTTTAGGACAAGCCCAGGATAGCAATCAAGTGAAACCTTCCATCCAGCCCCCAGGACTCTGACATACTCATGCCACAGATCTTCCCCTCACCTCAAATGCTCTTCTCCTTCAGAACTCACATTTTTCTTAAAACTCATTTCATATTTTTAAATCTGTTTCCAAGTCATCCAGAAATGTTAACACCTTTTCTCTAAGAAAACACTAGAGTGCCATCTTCTTTAGCTTCTTCAACTTAGCTTTAAAATCAAGAGTCCAGGAAAGATGTTCTGTACAGCAGTCCTAATGAAAGGTCTGAGATGCAACCAGTGCGAAACTGAGGGCTTTCAAAGGCATAAGAGTCACTGGTTGGACAATGAGCTCCCATGATGTGGGCAGAGAACTGGGTGCCCAGATACCCTGAGTATCATTGAAACCTACCTTCCTGATGGGTGAAGATCTAGTCCTCCTTTGCACAGTTGTCTGTCCTTGATTTCCTTACAGCTACATCTTTACAGGGCAGTATCGAATTTTGTTAATTCTCAACTACATATTACCCTCTCTTTCTTTAACCTTTAAGAAGCTGCTCTGGCTGGTTTTAGTAATACCTAAGCCAAGAATGTTCGGGGAGATAGGGGGGTGAACTCCACAAAAATATCAGGCAGGTTGATTATCCCCATAAACATTGATAGACTGTATTGCCTAGCATGACTTAAATCTTACAGGATCATTATGTCTTGGCTTTAAGCAACAGGGGGCTTCTCCATGTCAGACTATCGGCCTATTGGTGGCAACAGTGATTGCATTCACGTACTCATGGGCATGAGTCTTGGCTCAGTTTGTTTCAGTACATGTAGAGTTAATGATGTATGTCCATGTCAAGAATCATAACAAAACCATGACTGCCAGAGTTTGAATCTCATAGTCTGAAAAAGGCAGCAAAAGCAGCGCTAAGAGAAAGGTGAAGCAACCAGAATATGAGAAAAACACCTATTATTATTTTGCACCCCACCTGTGGAGTCCCTGGCACAGACCAAGACTCTGCACTGTGCCCCTTGCACAAAAGGTGATCGTCCTGCTTGACAGCCTCCTATCAGAAATGTGGGGGAGGAGGAACAGAGATGTAAGCAGTGAGGGACAGCATGCCTGGCGCAGAGGGTAAAAGGAAAACAGTACTGTCACTGGGATCAACCCTTTTTCCATTGTGGTCTTTTATCAGTGACTAAAAGGAAGAGTGGAGATATCTGACAGACACAAGAGCACATGTTTGGCAAGAGTCTGGAGAAGGGGGAGACAAGGATTGCAGACCCTAAACTGGTGGCAGGAAGTCCAGGAAGAGGTGAGTCAAGAGCACATGTAATTCTCGGCAGAGTGTGGAGGAGGAGGTTATTTGGCATTCTGTAGTTACTGAAACCATGGAGATGGATAAAGGCACCCAGTGAGAGAGAAAAAGAGGCAGTAAGGGTATATCCCAAAGGACAGCTGCAAGATGAACCAGAACAGCAAGTACCTTGGCTTAAAAATGCAGAAGCAAGCAATCGGACATGGGGACAGCTTGCAAAAAGGCTGAGTGGACTCTGGGCAGTCAGATTCCAGCCTGAGAGAGAGTAATCGGAAAGGATCAAAAATAGCAGGGTAAGAGAAGGAGAGTGTTAAAAGGCAGGGTAGTCAAACACTTAAAAGGGAGGAAGGAGAAGCCTGGAAGCCGATGTGGTATGAGACAGCATCCAGATCTGATGAACGAAGCATGAATACTCTGTGTCTGTTAGTTTAAGAGTTTACGGGGAAGAAATATTTTTATGAAAAAATCCCCAAAAAAACCTCAAAACCAAAAACCAACAAACAAAAAAAAATCTCCCAAGCCAAACAACAAAAACCAAAATAAAATCCTGTTTCCCAACTGGCTCATGGAAGATAAAAGTAAACTGCTGGGGAGAAGAGAGGGAGCCTGGCTCACTGTTATAGTTCCAGCTGCCACTAACTCTTCGTGACTGCTTACAAACCCACCCTCCCAGTGGCTGCTCAGCTAGATGAAAGCATGCATTACTTGTTGATGGCTTGTCCAGCTGGAGTGTGTTCTACCTCGTACCCTTCTCTCCTCAAAACATCAATCACTGTGTTGTTGCCCATGAAGTGACCTGCAGTTAAGAGAAAAATGACATCAGAACTCAACGAGCACAGGGAAAGAGAGAGAGGAACAACAAAGTTCCTCCTCATCACAGGAGGCATGCCACACTCAGGGCAGGCAGTGCTTTATCAATCCCCACCAACATGCACCAGAAACACAGGTTCTCTAACAAATGATTGCTGAACTTTCACAAAGTCACTTCAGTTACCACATTCTGCCTTTCTAAAATGCAGATGTGATTGAAATTAGTCTGGTCCCACACGCTGCTGTAGATTTCTTGGGGCACCAAGAGATGAAGTTGGGAGACATCTGTTCAGGAGCAGCACTGAGTCTACAACTGGTGGTGGTGCAAACCAGGTCAGAATCTGGCTGCAGCATGTACATAATTTTAAAAGCCTCTGGCATCATAAAGGCATTATCTGAGATGTTGGTCAATATCATTAACAATTTTTAAATGGTTAAGAATCATCCAACTGCAGAGAATAGAAAATAGTTCTGAAAGCCAATGACTTAGATCAACCCCTTTCATTCCTTCAGTATAAGCCACCGGGGACAGAAAATCCATTTCAGTCGTGTTGACAAAAGTTTCAGAATGACTTAGCTAGCTCTGCCCTAATTCTGTGATTTATGTCTCCAAGCCATTTTCAGACAGATGTGGTGGCTGGTCATCCCATCATTTGGCATCATAGTGAATAAATGACTACTCAAAGGGTGAAGGAGTTACTCCTAAAGAACTGTATGTTCTGTACGCTGACTGACTGACTTCCACCACGCTACTAATACCTCATCACACAAGGCTGCTGAGAAGCAGATGGACAGCAGAGGCCTTGCACAGTCCCTCATAGATCTAGCTTTCTTGAAAACATTTGTTCATTTAACAGCCTACATAATTAAAATTAGGCTTGAGCAAATGACCTATTAGAGTCCTCCCTTGCCTCGCAGACGTATGCAGTGCTAAAACTGATAAGTAACTTCAGAAAAACTGTTTTCTGCTACTATTCTTCATAAATACATGGCAATAAAGCCACCAGAATGATTCTATTCGCCAGGAAAAGCAAGGAGATAGAAAGCGAAGTCCAATGGCGATGAGATTAAGAGGGGACTAAACCCAAGGGATTTATGATTTTTCACTCCAAAATGTATTCAATGAATTGGAGCACAAAATTCTAGTTTCTCATACCACAACAGCAAAGGGCTCATGAACTACCAGCTTAAGGCATGACAGTTGGATGGTATCATTTCAGCATAGACATTTATCAAGATGAAGTTTCCCCAAGAGCTGAAGAACACAAACAGATGTAGCTCAAATGAAATTTTTTAACCAAACACTGCAATGTACACCCATTGGGTACCCTATTTTCTTACCTAGTACCACCATATTTTCTTACCTAGTACCTGGATTTTCCCCCAGCTCCTCGGCCTAACTTTTACCTTCAGAAAGAGTAAAGCTTGACCATTATGTGGATCTAACCTAATACTGTTGGTATCTGTTGCTTGCCAATGGTTCAGGCCCAGGTGCATTTAACTGAGAATTTCTTCATGTCAGCAAAAAGACCAGATGCAGCAGGAAACAGGAATGACTGTAACTAAACACTGTAATTGAATAAAATTAGCCACTGGAAGGCCAACATTAGGTACATAAGGTGCCAGACCTGGTTGCTATCTCTCGCCTTTAGCACAGAGGAGAGGTATGCGCAAAGGGAAGGGGAGAGGGGATTCACTCCTCCTCCCCTGCCTCCAGACAGCAGAGAAAGGAGTGCTTCCACCCCTTGTAAGTGAGAGTGAGGTAGGACAACTTAAGACTTTTAGAGGAACGCCTCTCTGTTGATGAGGATGGGGCAGTGTATATTGCAAGCTCAGACTAGATATCCATCTCACATGGGCAATGTTGAGTGAGCTAAGCCCATCCTCAGCAGTGAAAAGCAGTGCCAAGGCTCTGAACTCTAATTTTCCTAACCCAAGTCCTTCAAGAGCAAAGGGACAAACCATAAAGATAAGCAATCTATAGGGCAAATTATAGTATTAAAACAATTTTCCTCATCCCAGTTTCAGAGCTTCAAGAGTGAGCTACTCAATAGCTGCTCACATCACACCATCAAATGCACTACTTCTTGTCAATCTTCAGTCACCCTTGCTCAGAGCAGTCATTTAGACTGTTATGTAGGATATCACTGTAGCACATGGATGAATTCCATTTCAATCACTCAACCTGCTTGAGTGAGTCCCTAAAGCTGGGCCTTAATCTTCTTTTTAATTTCATGGAGTGATAAGAATATCTTTTATATCACAGTCACATCTACAGGCCTTCACAGGGAGCTTTTGCTCATTGTTGCTGATGCAATGAGTTACGTCTGTGTGTGAAAGAAAAATGGTACGCTAATATTGTGCAAAAGAGAATAGATCAAATGAATAGGTATGTGTAAAACAGATGCATACAAATTCAAACAGGCATGTGATATTACATCGTTCACAAGACATGGTCAATCAGGAGCCACTCAGGCTAGGTACATAAAAGGATTAGGAGATGGCAGTGTTTGCTATCTGAAAGGTGAGCCATGTGTGCTTCATGAGACAGAGCTGGTCTGGGTCCCAGAGGATGTAAAGGCTCAACCTGAGCTAGATGCAAAATCAAAAAAAGACAGAAGAGTTAAGGTTTGAGGTACAGGATGCCACCAGGAGCCTCTCTAGAGTCAGCACTTTTGCCTCTTTTCTGGGAACCATCACAGAAAGAGCTCGGTGAGGTGTGAGAGACTTGACACTAAAAGCAACTGTAAGAAACATGAGGAAGATTCACCCTCCGAGGTATAAGATCAAGCAGCTATGCTGCAAGGGAGACTTAGCCCAAAGTCACATGACAGGGAGTAGGCTTCTTTCACCTGATTTCTATTTTAGCCTAACACACTTGAATGCCCCCCAAAAGAAAAACCCCGGGCCGTGTCCCATCAGAAAGCCTGCTCTTTTCTTTCTGTACACAGCCCTGCATTATCCTTACACCACTAGGTGAAGAGATGCCTCTGAGAGGTCAATTTACTCTGGCAGGGGGTGGGGGCCATTCTTCTGTGTTCAAACTCAAAGAGAAACTAAGAAGCTGTTGTGTGCACCAGCTCAGCCATGCACTCTACTGGAGAGTAAATAAGACCCCAGCCTTTAATCTGCACTGAAAGGAGATGGCATGCAGGGACCACAACAGGCAATGTGCTCAAACAATGCTGTTTGACTAACATGCACTTGCAGACTAGTCCACACACTCGGACATGCATTGAGTACTCCTGACCTTCCTCAGTAGAAATACCCAATCTTGCAGAACACAGGCTACTACTATTGTCATGAAACCATGTCTCCTGCTTGCAGCTTTTACTACCAGTGCACACAGAAGTGATTTCATCTAGGTAACTGTACTAGGACTGTGGGTTTCAGCAGAGGCTCCTGAACCCAAATTTGAGCCATCACAAGGCTGAAAATTTTCTTCATCTAGCAAAATGAAAAAGGAGATACTGCACAACAGAAGTTCTGTTTCTGCTCCTGAATTTTTATTTTTTCATATAAAGCAAGATTGTAAGAGTTGAGAAAACTAAGTTCCTCTCTAAATTTTAAAAAAACCCATGATTCCAAGCTGATACACGTATTTCCTTGACCTTCTCTTAGAGTCATGTAAAAGGAAAATCCCAAGCCCACGTAACTCTCTCTGTCTGCTCTGTTTTCCTTAGTAGAAAGATGGAACTTCCCATCTGCCCCAGAAACACACCAGGACCTCACTATCTACAAGTATCCCAAGAAAATGAATCACTGAGCGTACATGTAGAGAAACAAAACTGTTTGTTGGGAAACCTGATCTGGACTGCTGACCTCCAATAAGTGGTGAGAAGAACTACAGCACATGATCATAACAGTGCAACCACAAAATGGCACAAATGATTCTAGCCTCTGGGGACAGGTGTAGGGTGTACGGTGGAGTGTAGGATCCTGCACCTAGGAAGGAATAACCCTTTACACTGGTACAGGTTAGGGGCTGACCTGCTGGAAAGCAGCTGTGCACTGAGAGACCTGGGAGTCCTGGTGGACAACAAGTTGACCATAAGCCAGCAGTGTGCACTTGTGGCCAAGAAGGCCAATGGTGCATGGGGTGCATTAAAAAAAGAGCATGGCCAGCAGGTCTAGGGAGGTCATCCTCCCCCTCCTCTACTCTGCCCTGGTCAGGCCGCATCTGGAGTAGTGTCCAGTTCTGGGCCCCCGAGTTCAAGAAGGACAGGGAACTACTGGAAAGAGTCCAGTGGAGGGCTACATAGATGATCAAGGGAACGGAGCACCTCTTTTATGAGGAAAGGCTGAGAGCCCTGGGTCTGTTTAACCGGGAGAAGAGAAGACTGAGAGCGGATCTCATCAGTGCTTACAAGTATCTAAAGGGCAGGTGTCAAGAGGATGTGGTCAGACTCTTCTCAGTGGTGCCTGGTGACAGGACAAGGGGCAACGGACACAAGATGGAACACAGGAAGTTCCATCTCAACATGAGGAATAACTTCTTTACTTTGAGGGTGGCAGAGCACTGGAACAGGCTGCCCAGAGAGGCTGTGGATTCTCCTTCTCTGGAGATATTCAAAACCCGCCTGGATGCGTTCGTGTCCATCCTGCTCTAGGTGAACCAGCTTTGTCAGGGGGGTTGGACCAGATGATCCCGAAGGTCCCGCCCAACCCCTACCATTCTGTGATTCTGTGACATCATAAAGCAGGATTCTTATCTCTGACTGGGCTGGGAGTGCTCAGATGTGCTTTTCGTGCCTGGGACTCTATGGGTCACTGAAACAAATATTTTCAAGAATGTTTTAGAGGTACAGATCTTACAATTATTTAGAAACTTCCTGGAAATGCCCATGGCAATGATCATCTGCTATCATTCTTCTTAGACACCTTCCAAGAATTATATAGATAAATTCATACAACATGCCCCAGAAGATTGAACAGGACACTTGCAGGTGACTGGATTATAGCTACTCGCCTGTAAAAAAGGCATGACATGAGGCTACTGACTATGCTACCCACAAACAAAAAAAGAGAAACTTCAGCAAAAATTATCACCTAACTGTGAGGCACAAAGGACAGCTCATCACTCTCTATGTGCCTTCCCTGGCAGAGTTCTTCTCCTTCTCTTTCAGTAATCAAAGTATCCTCCAATATCAGTCTGTGTGTCAATAAACCAACGAAGAAGGGTTTAGAACTGCCAATACTCCCTCAAAGGACGCAAACAGAAGCAAAGGAGAATTCCTGATGGCCTGGAGAGCAGGGACATGCATGACCCAAGTCAGTTCCACAGGTATCTGCAGTGCAGAGCTCAAAGTTCAGTGTGTGGTCAATGACCTAGAGAATGCAGAGTACTGTCTTACACCATTTTATTGGATGGAAGCCAAACTGCCCAACAGACATCCTACTCCTCCTACAGCTCCATATTACTTTAGCATTCAACAGCCAATGAGGTGCACAAAGATACCTTATTGACACCAAGTATCTGACGAAGCTAAAATGAGTTCCCAGAAGACACGGCTCTTAGGACACAATCACTAAGAATGGAGACACAGAAAGTACTCACATGGTACCCCCACACGCAGTGTCCCCACAAGCAAGAACCCTTACAGAGGAATTTTCTTCATACCACTCCATGGTCTATTATTCCCCGAAAGGAGCTGAAACAGAAGCAAACCTGTGGAAAGAAAAGGATGCTCCTCCCTATCCCTAAATCTCTACTTAGTTTAACCTTTTGGCACAAGAACAAGCTCATCCTCTGTGAGTGACAGGCCAAGTCCATTTTCCAAACATATCACAAAATGACCTTGCTGTGCTCCCCTATAGTACTAAGTGAGCAGAGAAAGATAGCCCTGGCAGAGGGTTATCTTACTGGCAGTGCTCGGCAAGCCATACTGGAGGCAGTCACCACCACAGCAAGACCAGACAGAGCCCTCAGGTTTGTGTAACCAGGTTACTACCAAACTTTGTTTGCGAAAGATCCTGTGCAAAACTGCATAGGACTTCCTATATGGGCTGACAACACCAGCAGTGGCAAATATTCCCAGCTAAGCACCCCTGAAGAAACCGGTACTTGGTGCTCACGAATCCAGGGGCAAATTTCATGACTTGTGCCTCCTGCATACACATGGTTATACTTTTTAAAAACATGTTGGGATGCAGAACATGGAGTCATTTTAACCCAGTTAGCAAAATTATGGAAGAAAAAAAGCTAGACAAAATATTTAATATGATCCAAAGCAAAAGAAGGGAAGTGGGTGATGTGATCAACTAAGTTACAGATTAGTGTCCTTTAGATGCATGCTTTCTGTACACACTGTTCAACAGGAAGACACTGCTTTCAAGCATAAGCACTGTGCACCCAGGTGAGCTGAGCTCCCACTTCACTTCTCCCAGAATCAGAGGGAGTAAGTCCTGCGCTGTTATACTAGATAATACAAAAAACATATGGAAAATAGGGATCATTGATAAAATAGCTAGGATTCCCGATTTGCCCCCTAAAATAAAACAGTTTCTCAGGCAGAAAACATGTAACACTAAATCTAAGAAGATCTTCTTGCTTCTAACAGTATTTCCCAGTCAGGAAAAGCTCAGGTACACAAACTAAAGGACCAAGAGCATGGTGCTCTCACAAATTTAATGCTGCCAAGAGAAGGAAATGACAAAAATTGAAGGGGATGGGGGTGGCCCTAGGGGTATTTTAAGTCAACTTATAGATTCTCTGAATTCATATTAAGTGCAGAAACATAAGGATGATGCACTGCAATACTTCTGCCTGCATGTAGGTCAAATCCCCTGCAAGCAGCCCTCCCGTGCCCTCCAGTGTTTTTGAGACTGCAGACTTCCAAATGTACTCCTTCCTGTGATTAACTGTAAGATGAAATATTAATGATATTACTCCATAAACCTCAAACGTGAGGTTTTACTCCACTGAGTCCAGGACAAGCGTTTGTTTTCAGAAACATGATTTCCTTCAAATACCTTTTTTAGTATAAAATCTTAGTGGATCATACTTCACCACTCTCAAGCCAAAGGGGAAAATCTTGTGGGCAGGACTGTGGAACAGTGGCATTCTCCATGCCCAAGAAAATATTTTCACTAGACATGGAGGGAACTGGAGAAAGTGCCTCAAACCTGCATTCCGTCAGAAGGAAACAAAAAATTACCTTCCATTTCTTTAAAAGTTATGTGCTTTGCTAACTCACCTATATGGAATTGCTGGGATTCATTTTTCACATTAGTTTATAACAGAATCATGTAAATATGAAATCCTTCTCAACACAATTGATGATGAAGGCCTTGTACAACATGGGAAAAACTACCTAATACCACGGAAAAGAACCCTATCAAGTTACAATTTGCATGAGCCAAAATGAAGGCATTTTTCTTGTAAAAGACAAGAAGACACTCTTATTTCCCAGCATCCGTCAAAAACTAGGTGTCTTAAATGTATGACGAGTATTTTTGGTCCTGAGGATTCCCATTTTTACCTTTGGGCAAAGTCAAAGCTCCTGAAAACTACACAAATTGAAGCTAGAAGAAGGTTTTCCACAGATTATAAGGCCAAGTTTATAGCAAAGTTAACATAAGGAAAAAGTCTACAACCCCATTATCACTTAGTTTGTAAAAACTTAATTAAAAGAAACAGGTTAAGTTCAGGCAGCCTTAGCCAGTGGGGCTCCATCTCTACTGGCATTTACTGGGAGTTTTCCACTGTTTGAAGCCCTAGACTGATCAGGCAAGGAAACCGTCACGTAGGTGACTACGCTAGCAGCCTGTGTTACATTACCAGTAAGGTAAGGAAATACCAGTGCTATGTCTGAGCTGCAGTATTCACAGCCACCTCTGCCGCTGGACCTGCTCCCATTCGAAATCACTGCTTCCTTTCCAGAAAAAAAGGTATTAAGGACTTGATATCCCACTAGCTTAAAACATACATCACAAGATGAAAGTTTTCCTACTGTTGCTGCCCAATAAAGGTAGTAATGGGTAAACCCCAGCACTGATTAGAAGCTGATGGAAACCAGACTGTCAGTACCTGAGCAGAAACAGCACACAGTTGTTTGACCTAGATGATTTTGATAGTTGCACTAATATGTTGGAACAGAGGTTTCTGCCTCTAATGCAGAAATGCAGAGCTTTCCTCATCTCATGTGTCAGAGATGTCAGGAAAAGTGCCCTTCATGTGAACCCTGGGGCTTTGGATGTGGG
Organism: Stercorarius parasiticus; assembly: GCA_013396915.1. Lineage (NCBI taxonomy): Eukaryota > Metazoa > Chordata > Aves > Charadriiformes > Stercorariidae > Stercorarius > Stercorarius parasiticus. The sequence continues at coordinate 387,479 of VWZL01001922.1, read as the reverse complement.
TCCTGCCTCCGTACAGCCGGCCTCCACATAACATTGTCTATCCCCTTCAGGGGCTGTTGTTGTAATAAACCCCGTCATTAGCGTTCTGCAGACTCAAAGAGGCTACTGAGGAAAACAGTCTCAAAGCTGATGGGTTGTCTCTGGCATTCTCAGATTACAGAGGTACAGGCACACCTTCAGGGACTGAGTCTTTCCTCCCACCCAAAGAAGCTAAAATGCTGCTGCATTCCAGAGACAGAAGAAACAAGCAGGCAATCAGCAAGCCCTTTATGCTCAGGGAGAATTGAGGTGGCCCCACAAGACTCATTTAATCTGTTTTATCATTATGTTATCTTCCTGCCCCTCCCCCTCATTTTTGTCCTCTTCCAGGATCTGCCAAGATTCAGTTTCTGGTGGATTTTTCGTTAACTTCCTAATTACACATTTCAAATCCTTTATATAAAGCATAGATAAATTTACATTCCCTGTGCACACCCACATCTCCAGTCCCAAATGTGCTGATGGCAGGTTCAAAGTTTCCATGCTGGGTTCTAAATTCCCGCTGAATTTCAAGGGCAAATTGATAACCTATTTACCTGGGCAACTTTCATATTTCCATGCCAGGTTTTTGTTTGGTTTTGTTTTACAGGTCTAAACACCTACACAGATGGACAGAGACATCAATCACTGTTGATTATTTTCACAAACACTGGTGACAGGTTCTTTCTCCAATCTTTTCTTTTCCAGAGACAATAAATCTTGTTTCTCTTGCATAATTTCCCACCCAAAAATGCCAGACGGAAGAGCAAATTTCAAGAAGCAAGGGCGAACAACTCTACATGAAAACACCACCACCTAACACACCATTCAGGACAGAGACTCAGCACAATTCCAGTTCCCCCTGGAAATCTGTTCTGTTTTTTCCCACTTTTTATGATGTAAGGGACAAGGGGAAAAGGCATCAGACATGTCTGTGAATCCAATGCACTTGGCAACTAAGGTTGACACATAACTGACCAGTCCCCCACATCCCAAGGACTGCCTCAAAACCTAGAGAAGTTGGAGGAAGCCATTTAGCAGACTATGGCAGACTCTGGGGTGACCATAGGTGGTAGCACATTCTCTCTTTTCCTTGTCCAGGTGGCTAAGACAACAGGTTACACACTCATCTTTATCTCAGACAGGTTCAATTACGCTTCTACAATGATGTCCAAATCCTTCTTCTACGTGTTGCTGGATCACACTTCAACCATCCAAGAGTTAATTTTAGTTTAGTGAGTATCACTTCACTCAGCTGCTGGGAGGAAAACAACTAAGATCTGGAGCTCTTAGATGGATTGCTAATTGGGATATTGGTGCATCAGTCTGCTCATAAAAGAGCCAGTCCCTGGAGGTTTGAATCCATACAGTCTGAGTAATGCTAAACAAGAACATTCATTATTTCCTTTAGTAATTAGAAGAAATGGTAGCTGAAGAAGTTTTCACCATCATCCTTCTTTTCTTAGTGTTAATGGTGGCTTGCCAACATCCACTACACTTTAAAGCCTCAGAATGATGTTTTTTTCAGGGACAGCAAAGAAAAAAGAACTCTGAGAGAAAAATGAATTTGCCAGTGTTTACGAGATTAAGAGGACCAACTTCTGAAGTTGTCACATCAGCCAGCGTCTCTCAGTAAAGTCAATCATTTAATCCACAGGGATATGAAGCGTTTTAGGTCCTTCTGTACTTCTTATTCATAAGCTGGCATTTCTGGAGTTTCTCAGCTGTTCAAAGAGGCAGAAGAGACCGGGAGGAATTTAAATTTGGGTCCTAAAAACCCTAGCTTCACCTGAGGGCTTGCCTGTCATAACAAAGTCAGGATCTCATGCCACTAAGTATGCTTCCTCCTGCATAAAAAATAACCCCTGCTCTTTTTTTTTTTTTCTTCTTTCTTATTCTTTATCCCCTTCAACAGAAAGTGTAAATAAGCTGAAGCAAAAAAGCCATGCCCATCCTGGAATAAAAGTTACCATCAGAAGGAAAGTCCATCTAAGTTGAATCTGATGAGAAACATCAAGGGAAACAAGGAATGCTTCTACTGATACCTCAGCAGTAAAATGTAGACTAGTGCTGAAGGGGGCAGGAGACCTGATGACAAAGAATATGGAAAAGGCCAAGGTACTCAGTGTCATTGTCACTTTCTTTACTGGTAAAACCGGCCCTTGGGAATCTCAGGTTCCTATGACTAGAGGGAAAGTCCAGGGCGAAGAAGGTTCACCCTGGGTGGAGAAAGATCAACTTAAGGAACATTGAAACAGACCAGATATGTACAAATTCCAATAGAATACATCCAGAGGAACTGTAGAGCTTGCCAATGTCACTGTGAGCCCACTCTTGATTATCTTCAAAAGGTTATGGCAATTGGGGAAGGTCTCTGAGGACTGGCAGAAAGCAAGTATCACTCCTATCTTCAAAAAGGGCAAGAAGAAGGATCTGGGGGACTACAAACTGGTCAGCCACACCTCTATTCCCAGGGAAGATGATGAAGAAAATTATACTGCAAACCATTTTCAAATGTGTTAGGAATAAGCAGATGACTGGAAGTGGGCAGTATAGATTTATGATGAGGGAATCTTGGCTCATGAGTTCAGCAAACCAAGTCCTGCACCTGAGCAGGAATAGGTCCAAGCACCAGTATAAGCTGTGCACCAACTGGCTGAAGAGCAGCTTGGCAGAAAAGGATGTGGGGTCCTGGTGGTCATCACGTTGACCTTGATCCCTCAACGTGCCCTTGTGGCAAAGAAGGCCAACAGCCTCCTGGGCTCCATTAGGAGGTGCATTGCCAGCAGACTGCGGGAGGTGATCCTTCCCTGCTCCTCAGCCCTGGTGACATACATCTGGGTTGAGTGTCTAGCTCTGGGCTCCCCAGTTCAAAAGAGATGTGGACATACTGGAGAAAGTCCAGCAAAGGCCCACAAAAATGGTGAACAATTACAGCATCTGTCGTATAAGAAGAGGCTGAGAGAGCTGGGACTGTTCATCCTGAGGAAGAGAAGGCTTGGGCGGTACAATCGATGTATAAATAGCTGGTAGGAGGCTGTAAAATAGATGGAGCAGATCTTTTCTCACTGGTTCCCCATGAAAGGACAAGAGGTAATGAACACAACTGATATACAGGAAATGCCACTTAAAGATAAGAAAAAGCTTCTTTTCTGTGAGAGTGGTTAAACACTAGAATAGGTTGCTCAGAGAGGTTCTGGAGTCTCCATCTTTGCAGATAATCAGAACCTGACCAGATTAAGTCCTAGGAAAACTGCTCTATATGATCCTGCTCTAAGCAGGGGGTTGGACCAGGTAATCTCCAGAGGTGCCTGTCAGCCTCAATTATCCTGTGATTCTGTGAAGGTTTAGCCATCAGGCAGCACCCTTCTAAGACCTGTAAAAGTGGTAAAAACCTCCACAGCACAGTAGGACAATGCAGCCCTCTCTATGTCAATGTGCACCTCTTAGACAAACCAAAAACCTATGGCGTTATCTAGCTGGTGGTCTATGGAATCACATGCGCCATCACTTCCTTTGGCTTAACATTCAGATCCTGACACTCAGCTTACAGTTCAGAGAAATAAAAAACGCATATAGAAGGAAGACTGCTTGTGAAAGATTATAGCTGGCCTTGCTTTCCAAGTTCTTACACCGGCAACAGGAAGTAGGTCTGGCTTGTAACTCTAGTGCCGCCAAACAAAAAGGCCTGTCCAGAATTTAGATAAAATCCTTACTGAACAAAGTGGAATGCTGCTGGCATTACCATCTCTCTCTTCCCATACTTTCCTCTAATTCTCTCAGACAGACTCATTTTGGCTTGAAACTTTACATGTTCACACTTCGGCCAGAAGCAAAGCTTTATGGATAGTTTCAGCAAAATCTGTTATTTTTTAGCTCTCCACTTTTGTGCAAGCTTAAATTACTTCCAAACAAAAATAGTTCCAGAAATGAGGTCTGACTGTGAAACATTTTCAACAGAATATAGAGGGAGTTTATCTGATGTGTTAAAATGTAGCAAAAGCATAAAATATGGTGGACCTAATGATCTAATCTATTACAGTCCAAATTACCACATGTAATTCCATGTAAGAAATCAGCATCTATAGCCATGCAGCTGTATTAAGACCTGAAAAGAGACAGTAGCTTTTTTTGCACAATGTATTACACGTCTCTAAACCACATCAATCCACTTGAAATATAAAATAAATCATCAGTCTTTTCTGATTTTTCCCCCATTTCAAATTAAATATACAAAGAGTAGTTTAAATAACAAGAGGGGGTATTTGTAATACCACAGTCACCCACAAACCATGACCTTGTTTGGACTTAATTGATGATAAAGGTGTTTTTTCAATGGTGTTTGGTTAATAGGAAAAAAACTGAACTTTCCTTTCAAAAAGGCTAGCCCTTTCAAAAATAAAAATCACAGGGTAAAAAAATCTGGAAAGAAACAACTAAAAGGCTTCTCCCCCTTCTAACCTGGAGACCCTTTGATACCCTACTACCATTTTAACACAACCTTGTCCTGCAGTTTATCAGTCACTGCTGGGAAACACTTTTTTCACTGGTGACCAGAAGAGGGAAAACCAGTGATGATTTAATTCCATTCCTATAGCCTTTCTTTTTCTCCTCTTCTACAGCTCATTCTAACCTGCCTGTGCAAGCACTTTCTGGAACCCTTCTCCAGTAAATAACAACAGTACAATACTCAAGCAGTGTTCAAAACTGAACACAAGACATTTGTTCATCTTCACTGCTTCCTGGCATAAAAATAAATCTTTCACATAATTATCACATACAGCAATCTGGATAAGCAAAAGGCGAAATTAGCTTGCTGGAAAACAATAAAAGCCTGCACTTAGATTTGTAATGTGCACTCAGAAAACCTCATAACTGTGTAGAGGTGCATCTCTCTTATGCGTTATATCCTGTGATGTTACTTCTCATCTAAACAATTAATATGAAACAAATAAAAAAAAAAAAAACGAAAACCACTACGCAGTCAAACAAGAGAATAATGAGGAATTGTGCTGCTAAAAGTGGGAGGCTGTCACTGTCCTTTGAGCACAGCTATTTGAAAGACCAGATGGGAACAGAAGTCAGACTGGTATCAAAGCCACAGTGTAATTTGAGGCAATTTCAAAATCAATCTAGAGTCCCCAGAGAAGACAGGGAACCTGTCTGGATTCAAAAGTATGATGGAAAAGCATGAGAAGAGCACGTCTGGTCCTGGAGATCAAGCCACGTGCACATAAGCCACAGATCAAGGGTGCTCATATAGCCCAAGGCTCCAGGCAGTGCTGCAGTATAGCAGTGTTGAATCCTAACTTTGCTCTACGGGAAGAGGCAACCAGGGGGACAAAGAAGGGGGCAACTGGGAAAAGCAAAATAAAAGGAAGGAGAAAAGCAAGAATCCAGAAAGCCTGAAAAGGGTTTTATGACTTTGAGGAAGGTCAGATTGGGAAGGACAGGGATCTGTCCTGTTCCTGCATTGCTTCTGGGCTCTGGGGCAGAGCTATGCACACTAATAGCAATGAAGACAGGCTGGTGTAGAGGAGTGGAAAGAAAACGAAATTGATGAGAGGAGAGAAAAATCACAGAAAAGCATCTTAAAGACATGCGATTTGTCCAGTGCAGCTACTTGGATACAGGGTATGTGTGCAAGGAGGGGAAGAAGCTCTTTTCTCTCAAGGGATCCTGCTCCTGGAGCAGGGCAGACTCAGAGTGACACTTGCGTCCACATCTGACATAAGACTAGCTACGTGCAACCGACGCAACTGGCATTCAGGGCTGACATATGCACTGGTCAGGAACATCAGTCCAGCAGGGACAAGTGTGATCAGAACATCAGCAGTGGAGTACAGCAAATTCCTGGTCTTAGCTTACAGACAGACATGACCAAAATCTACATAACCTGTGCCTGCTGCACTGTCGTTCGTGACAGGGAGTTGCACAGAGCAGTGATACTGCAAGAAGATAGCACCTTACAATCTTCACGCGTGCCTGAACAGACATTATCAGCCACCTTTCATTACCTCCCTGCCCTCATACACAGGACCCTTGTTATGATAACTTTGTAACACAACTCCCTGCTCTAAGTGAGGAGATTCTCACGGACTTGAATACCAATGCTTTTATAGTGTTTAAGTAAATATTTTCCTTGCCTTGTCTAGATCTTTCATCCTCACTAAAGCAGTAGCCACCGAGACTGGAAAACGTCACATGGATCCTGACACCAGTTTCAGTTCTCTCCCTTTCCCAAGGCCCATATCGTTCATGGTGAAGAGAATGTGATACCTCTCTGTGAATTAGCACCTGTCTTTTCAAACACCGATCCTCACCTCTTCCTGAGCTAGAACAAAGGACTGGAGTCACAGCAAACCAACCCTGTTTACACACTCCACCCAGCCCTAGTCTTAAGTGTGGGTGTTAACCTCACTGAGTTGGATGTGCTGCTGGATGTGCCTTTAGATTCCTGATGGCTGCTAAGAGGCAGAAAATGGAGTAGGTTTTCCCCAACTGGGCTCAATGGTCTGTTCCAAAATAGTGGCAGACACAATTTCCTTGTAGTTGTGGAAGTGCAGAGAAAGATGTAAGGAGCTGCAGAAGGAAGAGAAAGGTGAAAGTGCACCATGCCTCTCCCGGTGCATTTATTGAGCCCCTTAGATTCACACAATTTGGCATGTCATTCTTTTGGATGTGTTCTTGAAAGGTTTATTCAAGCACTAGTGCAACTTCTGACTTGCTGCCTTTCACCTCAACTCCCCATTTCTCCTGCCCTTCTGCCTTGGTTGGCCAGGCCATAAACATGTATGTCTAAGAGCTGTTCCTTTTGTGTATGCACTGTAGTTGGTTCAGTATCTTTGGCTATGCATATAACAAGTAAGTCTGTAACTAATAAAATAAATATTACAATCAATGCATACACTGCATATCAAAGAAAAACAGTCCCCTACACTGAAAAAGTGTAGGGTACAACTATCAAGGCAAAGCTGTGTTCTGTGTCCACCGTGGCAAAAGCACTGACCCTTCTTTAAACTGAGGCAAGCATTTGTAAAAAGCTTCTAATGGATGTGGGAAGAATGTGTTCATGTTGAAGGGCACCTCAATCACATACCAGCTCCAAATGCAAAGAAGAAACTCTTGTCTGGGTACTCCTCCAGCAGGTCCTTCACTCTTCTGCCCATTCGCTGATTTCGCTTGTAGATGAGCTCCTGACGGAAGTATCTGTCTATCTCTTGGGCAGTCATACGTTCATGCGCTGGAAGTGTAGCATTAATGAAATTTGGGACCTAAGATAGAAAAGAAAATAAGTCTTCATGAAAGAGGCATTTATTTCACTGGCAGCCATCATGCACACGCATTTTGCTCCACCATTGAAGGTATCAATTGCCTTGTCCTCAAGGCACATCAAGGCACAGTAGGATATAACCCAAAGAAAGCTGAAAAATTACCCAGCAAACTTCTAATAATGCACAGCGCTTCATTTCTCTCAACATAGCATTTCATAAGCCAGCCAGCTGATTTTTTTTTGATGCAAAGTCAGTAAGTACTCTCAGTTTGCCACACTGTAGATCCCAAATCCTGATTCCTCGGCTGAAGAAAGTAAATATTTGCCCCTGGCTATCTTTAGCTACATACCTCTTCCTTAAATTGCCATAGGTATGACATAAATGTAATGATAATTGCACTCTTCTAAGAGAGTTTGACTTCTATCAGAGCCCTCAGGCTGTGAAAGAGTAACTGTGCAATTTGAACTAGTTAACAAAAACATCCCCAAACTTTCCAAAAGAAAGAGGGCCAGATTTTGTCAGGAAAGAAAGTATTACCACCTTAAGTTCCCCGATCCTCAACGTATCTTTGAAAATACTGGCTTCCCCCCGTGGGGCCCTCAGGACAGCTGTGGCTGCACACTACCCTGACCTCTTGCTAGTAGAGAGAAACGTGGGTCTGGACTTGCAGCCATCCCAGCTTCTTGACAAGTAGCTTTGGGCATTGCAGTTACGGGGACTGCTAAGAAAAGGGCCTGTAAGTGGTGATTTCTGGGGAGCAGAGCCACTAAGCCAGGTGCCTTCCCTTGCAAGGCTGCAGCAGCTGAATAGGCTTTGGAGCCGCTCAGAGACTATTACCAAGTGTTTCCAAAGGGTTCTTAGTGCACAGGGGGTCATCTATTGGGCAAGCATGGGGTAAAATACCATTTACAGAGAAGTTCTGCTTAAAAGCGTAAGTGTTGCAGACTATTACTACTCAGCTCTGCTGTAAGGGAGAGTGCCCTGCGGTGGAATCCCTCATGTAAGTAAAGGGCAGTTGCTCCCTCAGAGACATACGTGTCTCGGCAAGAGCTGTTCTCTCCAAGGACCTCAAAGCAATGCCAGCTGTCTGCAGTCTGTAACACCTCATCAGAATGGTGATGCAGCATCCACGTGCTCTTACAGTTCTGGCCTCCTTTGAGAAGCCCTTTGAAATCTATGAAGGGAGCATGCTGTGTTGCTAAGTAGTGTTAACGACCAGGTTGCCTGCACCTGCTGGCTGAAGGGTGTGCAGGACAGGAAGGTAACAACACGCCTGCAAAGCTCAGTGCCGGAGAAGCAAGAGTTAATATGACAGTATTTCCAGCCTTGCAGCACTGCACCGTTTATACCAAAAAGCCACAGGAAAATGGTTATTCAGCAGGGAAAGCCCAGGTACTAACACCTACTTGTTCAGCACTGTGAGGCTAGCTTTCATTGATGTGCACGAATTGCCAGGCAGTACCTCACGGACAAAAATAGAGAGGCCTGATATCTCAGCCTGAGGTTAGCTAATCTAACAGCCCAAGCAGGCCAAATTGGTCCCTGCTGCGCATTTTCTTGTGGTTTAAAGATCAGAGCATTGCATTCCAGTGTGCTGCTTAGGAAACCACCTCCATAAACCAAGTCTGTGAGGCCTCAGAAGGTTTTATTTTCCTTAACATTTTCCTTTCAGTCTAAACCTATCTTTTCTTTGTTTCACTCCATTCCTGTTCTTTGGGCCTTGCGCGCAGTACACAATCATATTGATAGGGGACATTAAAAAGCTTGCAACTTGCCGAGCCTTCCACAAGCATCCAAGTCAGAAGTACATTTCTGTTGCTATTTGCACAAAAGAGCCTGCTGCTGCTTAGAGCCCGTTGGCACTAAGTTCGCTCATACCTAAACTGGCATAATTCCACAGGATCCTTAAGAAAATAAAGGATTAACTCATAGAGCTTTGACACTAAAGCAAACACGGCACTTGTGCAAAGGGGAAAGCCAGGGGCACCTTCGCTGCTTGCGTGCAGCAAGACAGGGGTGAGGTCCTGCAGGCTCCTGGGAAAGGAGGTGCAGGAACGCGGACGCGCCAGGGAGCCAGCGACATGCCCTCGGCCCTCGCCTGCAAAGGGCCTGCCTGAGGAGAGACGAGCGTGAGTGAGACGGGTTAGCGCTATGGGGGCATGTGCGTAGTACAAGGGCTGCACTTGAGAAGTGCAAGACTCACTTGAGAAGTGTCATGGTTGAAGATGATGGAGCTGAGGTCCCCACAGTTGTAATGCTTGATAAGGTCTTCTGTCGTATAGGGGATCTGGAAACTGCCTGCTCGGAGGCTCTCCTGCTGCAAGAGAGTCTGATTCAAAGCAAAGACCACCTGAGGGAGGGGGAGAGGGAGGAAAAGACAGAGTTCCTGGTGAGTTCTCGTCTCGGCCCTTGAGAAGGTCACAGACATACAGCCGCCTGCCAAGGGCTCTCTGAAGCTGCTCCCGCTCCAAGTGCTCCAGTCCACACCTCGCCAGCCCGCGCCTCCTCCATGTCTGCAGATAGCACAAGAATTTCTGCTGACGTGAGTTCCTCCAACAGGTGGTACAGAAAGTGTGCATCTGTCTTCCAGGTACCTTTTGCATTGCACTGTTTTACTAATTCCACAATCTTTCCTGTGTTGGAATCCACAGAAATCACTTCACATTCATCCTCCTTGCAAAACTATTCTTCCTTGTTTCGCACCTCCCCCCCGCAGCAACTCTACCCTACTCTGCTCCATTAAGTGTATTCATACTATCATCAAAGCATCTCCTGAAAAGATGTATTCGGAGAACAAAAGTAACAAGTTTATTAGAAAGGGATTTTCTTCCTCCCACCTCCCATTTCCACTGTGATCTCTCTGTCTTCCCCCGACCCTCTCCCTTTTTGTACTGTGGAAAAAATCGATTAAACTCTCTGGTATACATATCGCTGCAAGCCTCATTCTCCTCCTGGAGATTTCTTCAGCTGTCAGGAGACACTTGTCCCCTTTGCTAGTATTGTTGGAGTGGCCTGCTAGGCTAAGGGGGTGGGGAAAAGGGGGTTAGAGCCCAGCAGATGCCTTTTTTGTCAAAGACAAAAGACCCCCTGCCATCCTCTCCACTTTTCAGCACTTTCATCCACATTGGATCAAAGTGCTATTCTGCATATGAAAGGAACCTGGCATTATGCGCCTCAAATTAGCCTATCGCCATCCCGCTAGCCTCCAAGTCTTCCCAACAAAAGCGCTCACATCTGTTCCATCATTTGCCTCATCTTCTGTTTTTTTTTCTCTCCGCTCTCAGTTTTTGAGGGCCATTCAGCCCCTTGAATTATAGTCTGGGGGAGCATCTTCCTTGCTCTGGGATCGCTCATCCGGACAATTTGCTTTTAATTGTCTTAAGGAATCACGGGCTGCTTTTGGGTCCTTCCCAGTGACTAACAGCATCCATTAGGGCTTCCATTCACCCTCTTCAGCCAATTCTTTCCCTCTTCCTCCTCCTTCTCTAAGCATGTTTCTCTCCTAGCTCTTCACCTGGAGGAGACCACTCTTCTCTGGGCCAGTGAACACTACTGCCCCAAATCAAAGCGAGTCTCAAATCAAAGGCATCATGATTATGAAAGTCAATAATCCTTTTTTGTCATGGTAATGGTCCAGCAGGCCAAGTGCTGAGAAGCAAGTGGTATTCCTTGCTCCAATGTGACGCAGCTCCTTAGATGTCTGGTGCCTGCGCCTCAGCTGCCTTCAAGGAAGAAAGTTGGGACTGGCATTATCAGAGCCTGGAAACCTGAACCCACCTGCCATGAGGAGCTCTACAAACACCAGCCTGCACACACAGGCAGAAGTCTGATTTTGGCAGGGGCTGAGGATACCAATAGGATTGCAGCTTTCAGAGGAGCCTAAGTCACTTTCAGGGCTGTTGCACCAGATGACATGTTCCCTGTGACCACTGCAACAAGATTTTTTAAAGGAGAGAGAAAAAGAAAGCAACTTTCCAAACTTGGAGCACTTCCATGAGAAAAACTGGATTCAGGTGACTAGAAGAGACAGGTTATCCGAGGGACTTACCCAGAGGATAAGAGATGAACAGTACAACAAATCACTGAAGCAAAAGGAAATGAAACTATTCTAGGTTACCTACGAGCTGCAAGTTTCCCATGGGCTTGGTTTTATTTATGGCTTTTGCTCTCAAAAGCCAGCATGGCAAGCAGAGGGACCACCTCTTCTCTAGCACAATAATCCAAGGCACTTAGATCACAGTCTGTTTGCCTCAAATCACACACACAGATGCCGATAGAAGTAATGACAGTGAAGAATTTGATCTTTGTCTGCTGACAACAAACTCACACTGGCACATCTGGTGCCAGATTCCTCCAGTGTATATTTCCAGAACCAAACAAAAAGACACTCTGAAGTTTTTGGTTGTTAGATATCTGAGATTTATATGGGAATAAAACGGCCAAACCTTCTCCAACTAAGAGCTATAAAAAAAAGGGACTTCCAATAATTTATCAGGCACTTTTGAAGCAATGAATGAATTTATCATCTTCCTCCTGATGCTGGAGGATGGTAGATAATGCCGACTCAGAGCAATACTGCTTACAGCACTGCTGGAAGAAGCGCAACTCATTTACTTGTAACAGACTGCATTAATACATAGTGTTTTGTCTAAGTAATTTAGACTGATTTACAGGCTTTTATGTTTCAACTGACAGCAGGAGAAATAAACACCCCACTATGTGCTAAATGTGGAATAAGACCAGCAGTGGAATAGACTGTTCCCATTTCACAGGTCAGCTTGCAGTTCACAGCTGGACACCTTCACAACCTTGCTGGGACTTGCTCCCATCTTTATATAAGGCTAATAGTGTGGCTACGAACCTGCTTCTGCACCTCATCCCTGAAAGCTCTTCACCTAAGCGCTCACTGGGGTTCCTACTCCTGCTGCAGGAATGCCTCAAGCTTTCATGAAGTTCATCCTTGTGCAGAAAATCTTCACTCTGTGCTGGAAATGAACTGCTGATGCAGGTTTGCATGTTACTAGAGAAAGATTGAACTTATTTTTTTAATTCCATCTTCCAATTTTGTAAACAATAGCACAGTTTTTTAAAACCTTCACAAATCAGACCTTCACCAGATGCATTTTTATCTCACCAAACAAAACTAGGGACTAGCCCTTTGCATAATTTTCAGGTTTCTACAGTCCTGAAATGAAGTTCAAAGCAAAAAAACCTAGACTTTCAACACATTACGCTTAGAACTCCTGCCCATCCGCTACTCAGCATTTCCTCAGTTAGCAATGTCCAGCTTGTTTTGGATTAGCATTGCCCCTTAGCTCCTAAACTCTGTGCAAAGTCAGACTTGGCAACAATTAACCAAATGAAAAAGAATTACTGGCAATCCAGATTTCTCTCAGGGTATGCCCGCTTTCCAATTTACAAGACTGTCTAACCAGCACCCTAGTAGTAGAAGTTTCTTTCTTTTGAATAATGATTTATTTTACAAGACACTTAACATAGCCTTCTCAAAACTGTATTAAAAGAATAACAGAGTTGCAAAGTGAAAATTCTGAAACTAGGGTTCTTTGGGCTGAGACTGGCTACGCTTTTAAAATTCAACACCTGCAATTAATGTTTTGTTTGTTTGTGTGGTTTTTTTAAAAAAAACACCAACTTCTACTAAAATAGGAGTTGCTTTAGTCCACCCCCTCTTCCTTCTTTTTCACTGCATCCTCTTAAATTTAGTGGAAACAAAACTAAATACTGAGGTTAACAAAGCAAACTTCTTGGCATTTTTAAACTTTTAAACAACTTTACAGGAAAATTCCCTTAGAAAGGAAACAATTTTGCTTCCCGAACAGTAGAAATAATGTAAAAAAATGTAGAAATGATGAAGATATCACAGTGTCTGCCACTGTAAGCAGTAAGCTAGTAACACAGCCAAAGCCCAAGCTATCTCCACAGCCACAAGGACAACTTTTAGCAGTACTTTTTATCTTCCTAAAATGCAATCACTGAAACTAAACAAACTTGGTATTGATGACCTGGCATTTAGCCTCCAGCTTTCTTTCACTTAACCACAGATGCTCTTTGGAGTGCTGCTAGATGAAAGAAAAAGTCATACACATCCCCTCTTGCCTGCATTGATTATTTTTTCACTTGTCCTCTCTACCACAGGCCATGCATAGCTTAGGACTAAACTTGACAGCAGTTTGGAAGATTGCTAGAAGAAGCATGTCTAAGAAATGCAGAATATTGAAGTTTCAAACAACTCTCAACAGTTCTTGTGCACCTTGTTTGGTGGAATGGAATAATTCTGAAAATAAACTTTTCATTGGCTTGAGTACTTCCCCCTCTTTCTGTAAAATCGATGTACATTAATTGCATAATTCATGTATGCATGAACAAATCAAGACTATAAAGTTAATAGAGTAAACAATCTAGCCTTGCAATGTGATGAACAAGCTCAGACAGTTATTGTATATCTTCTGGTAACCATGCAATGAGATACTTAGGATTTTCTTGAAGTTCTGCCAGCTGGGAAAGCATGTTCCATATAAAACACTCAGCATTGATAAAACATTTTTCCACTCAACAGAACAATTAAGGTAGGACCCTGGCTGCTGTTCCAAACAGAACAACAACTTTGAACTAGTGTTTATGTCAAAAGCAACTCAGACCATCTTTAAGAGACGCTTCTGGCTTCCAAATGGCACACAGAAGAGCAAGATGACCTTTTCAAGGTACAGGGGTGAAAGGGAGAGTTTATATTAGTGGTAGACTTGGCAAGAAAAACCTCAAACAAGAACTGCTGAAATGGTCCCAAGCTGGTTTCAGGCAGTTCAGAGGCTGAAGTTTTCAGTGCAAAAACTTTCCAAGAGGAATAGCTGACAAAATTTTCACATAGTGAAACACAGGCCTAAAGCTGTGATTTTCTTAGTAACCATGAGCTTAGCCACGTAGGAAAATTAGCATATCCCAAGGCACGGTAGGAATTTACAAGTCACCAGCCGTGCTGTGTGAACTCCTGAGAGGAGGGTCTTGGAATAAACCAGCTGGCTCCACTGTCAGACAGCACCTCCCCTCACCTACCTGGCTGTCCACATTAGGACATGACCAGTGGTCCCACTTTAGCCAACACACCAAGCTGCCTTTGTGGAAAAATCTAAAATACTCTGATTTTAAGACCCATGAAAACCCACTTGCTAGCAATGCAATCTAGCAAACTGCTGGGTGTTTGGCACTCTGAAAGATAGGCTGTTTATTATTAAAAACTATCCGGGTTTTTTGTTTTGTTTTTCTCTTTCAGTTTTGTTCTTGAAAGAGATTGGTGCATGCCAACAAGGACACCTTAGGAAGTTTAAGTGACCGTCTTAAGTTCAACTGATTTGCAAGAAATCTCACAGATCAGGTAAGCTATTGCTCTCAAAGTATGGACCCGTGGACTTCTGTCCCAGTTTCAATGCATCCAAAGTCACAAGAAAGGATTCTTATTTCCCCTGCTAACCCCAAAACTCATCTGCTCTACAACAGGCCTTTATTTTTTCCAACATTGAAAAAAAAAAAAAGATGCTACATCACAAAAAAGTAACTACAGTACATCCAAATATAAAATCAGAACCATGTCAGTTCAGATTGGATCGCAGTAGCATTACCAACACTGCCACTTGGAATGGGTAAAAAAAAAAAGTGCCACGGAAAAATTATCTGAAGATTTTGTCAGGCAAGAAATCCATGGAGTATTTCTGAACTCATACCATTCAGACCAACTGAACAGAGATTTCTTAATCACCTCAGTGAACAGGGTAGACAGCATTTCCAACAACGAGCTAATTCGATCTTCTTTTGATGCCTAGATAGTCAAATCATGTTGTCAAAGGCCAGGGCAGGTCACCTTCCCCACAGCAGTTCCAACAGATGGTCACACACACTCACTGTCAGGGTAAGTGTCCTGGATAAACATTTGCTCAAGGACCCCTGAGAAACGCGGAGGTATCTGCCAAGAGCTCATCATTTTCACAAAGTTATCAGGATTACAAAAGTCTGACTGTTAAGATTAAAATGGCCTAAGATAAGTAGGAAGGCTCTTGGGTGTGATGAAATGTGATGGTAAAACAAGAAAAAAGCATGGCAAGATTTCTCTCATGGGCATGTTATACTTTGGTCTTGGAAGGGAACACCTGGGTAGTTTTCTTTGGCTAGGGAGGACAATGATTTTTTGGAAGTTATATGGAAAAGCTGCAATGCAACTGGTAGCAACTGAACCAGCAACTCCATGTGTGGAAAAATGCAAGAATATATCGGCTTAAGGTCTGTAAATTTCAGCACTAAAGCAAAAAGGTCTGGTGCACTCAGAATTGTGCAAAAGATTTTAAAGGCATAATGGGATGTGAATCATCATTCTCCAAACCCAGTTTTGGAAAAAACTGACAAGCAACATTGCACAACAGCAGTTGCTTGGTGAGTATCTGCTAAAACTGTGACAGAAACAAAACAATAAGCAGGTAATCAGGGCAACAAAATTCAACTGGCTGAACTGTTCATCCTCCTTAAGCTAGGTAAATTCTGACAAGCTGTACTTTTAGACTAACAGGATCTTTCCCAGGAACTCCCAAGTGATTTAATTCCATTTTTTGGACGACACACCCTCAAGAAGGCCTGTACAGCACAGACAGGAGGCTCGCACTCCAAGGAGTCTAGTCTGAAAATTTAATTTTATATGAGAACACACCGTATACGAAGTCTTGTGTTATGCTTCATTATTACTATCTACCCCAAATACTTGCAGAAGGATGCCTCCCTCCTGCATCTTACGCATTTACACATAGTTAGTAATGTGCATCTTCTCTATGTCAGGCAACATCTATTGGAACTCCTTATGCTCGTATCTCTTCAGTTAAAATCTGAGATGCAGATCCATAAGCCATGTGTCTATACAATGTTGTGATACTGGATTAAGGATAAAAGAATTCAGAGATTACCTCACTCTGGATTGTGACACAGAATAGATAATAAAAAGAAGCTATCCATCCCTTCAACTACACTATATATCCCCGCCATAAAGCTCCTGCAGGGTTTTTAAAAATATTCATACAATACATTAAAGGATTAAAATGCTGCCCCCAAACTCATGTACAAGGAAAATAAAGTTGGCACTGAGAAACTTTTGTCAACATCCAACAGACAGAAGAAACAATCTTATATTCATGGACTCCTACAAATTCCTCATTTTATCATCTTGGGAAAAATGCTGCCCTGTTGGTGTTTCTGATCATTCTTCAACTTTAACCTTTCTAACTAGAAACAATTCTTGAGACAAAATTGCCTCCTTAGAACCTCCTCTGGTATTTGCTACCCTGCAATGTATGATCCCCAAGTATGGAAGCAACACTCTTTTATCACAGGCATTAAGAGTGAGGGGACCCCACTCAATGGCAGCTCAACCCAGCCCTTCCCAAAGACTACACACACCTGTATGCCACAATACACAATACATTCTTATGTTGGTGTCAGGACTCTCTTTCCAACTGGGTTCTTATTCACCCTTCAAAGAAACCCTAACTCGAAGCCCTCCCTTCCTGTCTAGGAGCTACTCTTTTCCTAGGGGCATTAGCTTGCTTTTTCACTTGAGCTCATCTTTGGGGTTTTTTGCCTCCTTACACATGAGCAGAACAAGGAACTCACTGAAGACAGAGAAATATCAATATTACCTCTTCCGTAATTTTCCCAGACACAGCAATATTGCAGCTTGGAAGAAAAGCTCTCGAGAGCCCTGCTGGTGAAGGAATCTTCGTAGACATTGCCCTAAGAACACTCATCCAAAAAACACTCATCAGCTAACACCAGACATGAGTTGCTCTCAATGATGCTAGTTTTCCAGGCTCTGCACTGTTCATAATTAAAGACAAACCTACCAGGACAACAGAGATTTCTTGTTCAGAACATGTCATACTTAATATGTTGTTAAACATATTTGGTGCTGAAAAGTAAATGCACATCAAACAAACATTTCATATTACATGAAAGAACATCTGTTTGTGACAGATAAAAGAAGGCATGAAATCACCATCCCTCAGAACAGCATTTCAAACTGTTATATAAATCCAAAAAAACTGAAATGGGGTCAAACCTCCAGAAAATGCTGAGCAATTTGGAACTCATGCAAAATGGAAATTTAAGCTTCCCAAGAGGGTTCAGAAGCCCCTGGAAGTTTTGCACATCAACTCCACCATGATCTCTGTGAACACAGTGGAGCTGGGGGTACCACGTGAATAAACTACTGTGGGTACACATGTGAATTCCAGGCATACAGGACATTCAAGCCTTTTGTCATGTCCATATACACTACTGTCCAAAAAAGTGAGTCCTAACCAGTTAGAGTCTTCCAGCTGAGCAGTGGTGCAAATTAAGTGTAACACTCTCGCTAGCATTCACCTTCATTGTTTCTACTCTCTTGCACTCAGAAATAGTATTTCACACTCCTGGAGTACATTGAGCTGGTTCTGATACATTGGCTGAAGCCCCTCTTCCTACTCCACAAACCTAAACTCTATATAAATTCCCTTCCTCTACCATTCCACCCTCTTCCAGACTTAAGTCTTCCCCTTCTTCTTGTTTGTGTGTGACCTGCATGCATTCAGCTTGATTGTGTGATTATCCAAATAAGCCCCAGAGTCAGCGAAGGTGCCCTTGGTGGCCTGGAGACCTGACAAGCTCAGCCAGAAATCCCTCAATTCAACAGCCCTAGTTTTTTCCTGCTCCGAAGGTGGTAGGAGAAGGGTAGGGATTATTCCTGATGGTCACATGCTCAGTGCTCGACTTCATATGCTAACTGCCATCACGTTCACTTTTTATAATTAGGCTGTCCATACTTCCCAGACTCAACAGCAATAAGTGACAATGTTTCAGTATCAAATTTGAGTTGCAATGGCGATGTATCAGATTCTTCTAATATGACAGTATTGTTACTCTTGACAGGTGACAAGAAGCATTAAGGAAGGAAGTGCTTCCACACCCATCCTTAAATGGTTAGAGTGAGATCCAAGGGAGACAACTCACTCCCTTGGTATGTCCTCTGGTCAGCACCAAAGCTTAGTACCAAACCCATAACGCTAATCCCTTGCAGCCTCTAATGCAACCCCCTTGGACAATCCCTTCCAGGAGACCTTCCAGATGAAGTGGACAGCACTGCTACCTGACAAGTGTCCTGCTTGTCTAATGTGCCCACCAGGAAAGTGTGAGTTTACAAACATAACAACAGCAGCACCACTGGTTAAGAGGTGCAAACGTGAGTCATAGACCAGGGTTGCAGCTAGTACGTCCATTTGCACATACGTTCCTAACCATTTCAAACCAAGTAAAACAAAACTTGAAGGCTGTACACCCTGGCAAATAACACCCTCATCCCCTATCATTGGCTATGGAAACTGACAAGCCATCCCACCTCTGGGACATGGGACTTCTCCTGAGTTCTCTTTTTGCAAGAAAGATAATCAAATAAATGTCAATCCAAATCATAATTCCCTTCGGAGTCAATCCAAATAGTAATTCCCATTATTATTAATGTCAATAAATGTCAATCCAAATCATAATTCCCTTCTGAGTCTGTCTGCTACAGATATCCAGCCTCTGCTGGGACTATATCGCCCCTCTGCCAAGGCCCTTAAAAAATATTATTAGCACCTTTATTTTGCATCCAGGAAGGAACATACAGACAATTTTACTTATGGTCCAGTTAATCCAACCCCATATTTTCAGTTTACTCATCAATCAGATAATTCTCCTCCAGAGGCTGTCAAAATTTTGTCAGCACAATCTTTTATCTTGAATGACCTCATGATACTCAAAACCCACTAGGCCAGCCCTCAGTACATTGTGTCAAGGATGGATTTGGTGCAGCACAGTGTTTATTTAAATTGTGGTCAGACAGACCAGTCATCCAAGGACATCAGACGACGGTCCGTGAAATGACTGCACATTTTAAAAGTCATGATTGAAAAACAGACCCAAGCAATCCTGAAATAAAAATAATTAACACTTTAAGCCTGGCATAATTTTTCTCTGCTGATGGGATCATTGCAACAGCACTGCACAAGATGGCCTGCAATTCACCACCACAAAGGGCTAATTCAATTTTAATTTAAAATAGCTGAAAAACACTGTTCGATATAAGTGTTGCTATGTTTGACCTTTTCTTACATTTCAAAATGGTTTTAATTCAAACTTTCTGCTTAACAATTTCCAGGGGACATCAGTTTATCTTGTTAAAGGCTGTTACTACATTTGCCCAGTCCAGCTTTCTTGGATCTCACTTGTTCTCCATGGATATTCAAAAAGGCTGGGTAGCAGTTCATGGTATCCTGTGCTAGCTCCTTTAGAAGCCTTGTGTGTGTGTTATCTGGTCCTGCTGGTTTTGAAATGGTTAGTTTTACCAGGTATCCTCTCACCCTCCCCATATCAATAACCTGCTGGCTAAACCCACATCAGTTCTTTCCTTTTAATGATGGTCCATAACAGCACTGTTTTTTAACTATTTGTTTGCTTCAGTCTTTCCGTAATCCGCAGACAATCCAAAGCCGTTCTTTCAAGAGCTTCTTTTTATTTTTCTTTCATCCCTCCATAGCTTTTGCTTCTCTGCTGCAAAATGATGCCATGAATATTTCTGCATCATATAGGACTTTGCACCAGTTCAGACCTGCTGGAGGGGAGCTTCTGCCCACTCCATTTTCTTATCACTCTCATTACACTGCATGGCTTTATCTACCCTAGATGCAAATTCTTCATTTAACAAGTAAAAAGTGCTGCATTTAAATGAGCACAAATCTGTACAGTCAAATTCCTTCATTTGGAAGGGAACACAAGCAATAAAGCATCAGCTGCAGCAGTAACTGTTTTGGTTAAACCCAGAAAGTCCTTTGAAATTTTTGCATGGTTTTGAGTGGCAGCTAGACATTTACAGGCTACTCGAGGTGGGTGGGAGGGGGCAACAGAAGGGAAGTCCCACATCGGCTTCTGTAAAGTTTTTTTACAGTCTTTTAAATTCCTAATTGCTGACACATGAAAATACCTCTTTGTCATGAGGGCCTTCATCCTCAGTCCTGTTCTCTTTAAAAACCCCGTAATGGGAAATGGGGTGTCTTTCAAAGGTGTTGGCAAGCACTATAGCTAACACAGAAAAGAAGCCTTTGCAGAAAGCACACACTCTAGAGGGGGAAAAAACCCAAACAGCCCAAATGCTACTGTAGGGTTCCCTTTTCACAACGAGTGACCAGATGGATGTACCAAGACTGCTGAAACAGCTCACCGGGAACTACCAGAAACTTGGACTATGGGCTGGCTGCTGGCACTAACACTTCTAACTGCAAAGGTCCTCCTCCTCCTCTGCAGACGTGAAATATCATGATCTCAGACACACTGCTACAGCTGTTTAGGATGGAGCTCTGTCATGGTTTGGGCTGGATAGGCAAACAACAAATGCTCTCTGACCTTTCTCCCTTCAGGGAGAGCATCTTCCTTCAGGGAGAGGACTAAGACAGAGAAAGAGACTTATGAGTTTAAAAGAAGCTAAACTACTTTAATGCAATATTAATAATAAAATAATAAAGAGAAAATAATGAAATATATACAAGACCGTATCAAGCTCCCAGGATGATGATCTCGTCACCCCCAGGCACTGGGAAAGCCCCAGACTGGACTCGGTGGCGCACAGGAACTGGATTCTGGATCTGGAATCAGGAATGCATGGATCGGGATCAAAGGTCAACGAACAGACAGGGTCCTCCTCAGATGCTGGCCATTGAAGGAAGAAGTGCTGACCCTTTGATCCCTCAGCTTTTATACTGAGCATGATGCAGAGTGGAGGGAATACCCTGTTGGTCAGTTTTGTGTCACCTGTCCTGTCCACTCCTCCCTGCAGGTGGAACCCCTCTGCACTTTTCCACTTCCGACCCTCCAGTGGGGCAAATAACAAACTTAGCTGGCCTTGATTGTTATAGCAGTAAGTATAAGCAAGAGCCTCTCTGCATACCATTCCTTGGCATAAACTATAAACATAGGTCTTACTACTCTGGGAGCAGACTGCTGTCTTAAAAATACACCGTTAATTTCAGAGAGTTCAGTTAGTTAGAAGAGGCTTAACTGAAAAGTAAAATGACTGAACAGAAAATTGGTTCTGTTTTACCTCAAACCAGGACAAGCTCCCAAAGCTCCTCTTTCCATATAGCAATGCACGCCAAACACAGACGTTAGCTAGAGCACACATACCACTCTGTGCTACTTGCCACAGCTGTACCATGGCTTGGGGAGTCCATAGTCATGCATGGCTTGTGACCTGTGCAGCACTGCAAAACGTTGGATACTGAGATCCAAGCACTCTGTCCATAATCACTGCATAAACTAGTACAGATAAGTGCACTAAAACTTCATAATCCTTCCACATTTTGTTTTACACTTGATTCGTTCTAACACTATTTAATAATTATTTCCTTTCCAGCAAAAGCTTATGGGATTTACTATATTAATGGAATGAATGTGTAATTACAATTAATTTGCAACATTTCTGACAAATTTGTGTCTCAAGTCTGTCACATCTCTTGAGCTTCCAAACCAAAAGGGCATTGAAATCAGTGGACTTTTCATACTTACAAACAGGCAATGTGTTTAAGCAAGTTAATTCATGAAGTCTTCCCAGGGTGGGGGCTCTCACTGCAAACTGAATATTCCTTTCTGTAATAGGTTAAGGAGCTCAAAACAACAAAATCGATTGCGAACTCCTGTCTCTCTATGTCAGCACATGGAGATTTATTATGACAAACACATTTTTTGGGTTATGTTGTTGTTGGTTTTTTTAATTCCAAGGTCAAAAAGGTCCTCAGAACTCCTCTGGAAACAGAGCAATATTTCACAACAATTATGAAAAAAATGAAAGGATAATCTGAGCCAGATCAAAAGAGAATATGGGAATAAAAAAATCAAAATTGATATACAAATAGACATGAGGAATTATTGGGAAGGCAGCCATACTATCATGCAGGATCTGTGGGTGGCAGGGCACCAGAAAATTTATGATTCAAAAACATGACGTTTTTGCAAAAGGCAGTTTCCAAGAGTGTAATACGCAAACATTGGGAAGTAATTAACCTGTCCTATCCAGCACTGTCGAGGCCTCTGCCAGACTCTGCCATCCAGTTTTGGACACTGCTGAGACAGAAACAAATTCAGAGTCCAGAGGCAAAAACGAAGACTGTTCAGACATTTGGAAACATAAGCTACAGGAAAGGATGAAGAAACTGGCTTAATCAATTCAGAAAAGAGAAGCCCATGGAAGGAGATGGGCATCAACACAGTTCACCCTGCCTACAAAAAGTGGTTAACAAAGGAAAAAGCCATCAAGTTGTGGTCCACAGCTTAGGGACAAGAAGAAGACATGAGTTCAGCTTGCAACAATAAATGTTTTAGGTATGTGGGGAAGCTAAGAGGGGAAGAAATGAAAACAGGGATGGATTCTCCAGGGTCACTGTGCACTCTCCACCACTGGATTTAAGATACCATTAGCCTTATTTCCCAGGCATCATTTTGGTGTAATTCTCCTGCTTTTGGACAAGAAGATGAATTAGGTTTCTGCAGCTCCATCAAGTCTTTTCAGCTATCATAACCTAATGCTCACACGCTACAAGTAACTGGTTCTTCAGGTAAAAAGACAATAACTGGAGACAGAGTGACACACTACTGTTAGGAAAGGCTGAGGGTGCTCAGCAGATCCTGGATGCAGAGCACACCTGGTCCTCCTGCCACTGAACCCCCATCGCACCTTGTAACTCCCTGTGAGCTACTAGAATGGTTTCCCTGATTGTCACAAGGTTAAGGCTCCTGGATGTCCCCTGTCTCTACAACCCAGCACACAGGGGATGTCTTGACTTGGCCGACTAATTTTTTCTACTGCACATTTCTGTGTTGCAACACGTGTGATGGTTTTTCAGCCTTTGACGCATAAACCATCATCTGCTTACCGTCCTCCTCTGGCTATACTCTTAAGGAAAGGACACTAAAAAAATGGCTCATTTCAGACAGTAAAGTAAGTAAAATACTAGGTACTGCCTGTGTCCAGCCAATCAAAGGCAAAAAGGAAGCAAGCTCTGATTTTATAATTGTATTAGAAAGCACAGACAAACACAAGCAGAGTGCCTCAAACTGGCATTTCCTACTATAGTAGTATAAATTGAATTGTTCAAGCCCGTCTCCATTTTGAACTGACATAATACTTGAGGATTTTCTCTTTTTAAAAAGTTTGTTGCCTTATTTTCCCAGTTATCTCTGCAACATTCTCTGTCTTCTAAGCCTAGCTACTTTGCTCAGAACTTTCTTGTGTCCAGTGATACCAGAATATTGCATCTTTCCAGTACTGGAAAGCTGAGCACTGAAATGAAGCCAACACTTGTATTGTCTGACAGGTTGCTCCAATCTCTAGTCATTTTTGTATATTTGTGTCTTCCTATTTAAAAAGATCCAGATGCTCCCATAATACAAAACTGAAATTGGTCAAAGAACAGAATATTGTACACGCAATAATTAGTTAAGAGCCAGCTAGTATGGGGGAAATAGATGTATGCAGAGAGAAAGTCAGTGTCCAAAATAATAAGATAATCTTCCCAAAGATTAATTTCTGAGAAGACAGTCTATGGAAGAGCATACTTTCCCTGGTAAATTCATTAAACTCAGTATACCCACAAGATCTGAAATGTTTTTTGTTACATGACAGAATAATTTCATCTTGGAGATTGTCTACATAGCTGTGGTTAGTGTTTTCTCTGGGTCATGACGTGTAATGACAATAAAATCATCCACATCATATGAGCTCAGTACTCACAGAAGTGGTCTGCAAACAAGCTCAGTCAAGAATTTTAATAACTGCCAACTGCAGGCAGTTAATTGGTCCTTCAATTTCGATTTTATTAAATTAATTAAATAAATCAGCTTATTTATAAACCTACTTAATGTACCAAGTGTTCTTGTTAAATTAGCTGTTAATTTAGTTACTGAACAGAAACCATTCTTGCATACCCACAGAGCTCACAGGCCACTCAACTTCGTCCTATAGCACAGACACATTCACAACATATATCTAGCAAACAATAACGGTTGCTGAAAGTGTGACTGCAGGCAAGGGACTGCATCAGTCTCTGCCACACATGGGTCCTATCCACAAGTCTTTACGGTAGAAGGAAAAAAAAGCAAAAAAACCAAGTCTTACAAGAAAAGTTATGATTTCTCCGTACTCCAATCCTTCCTGATAAACCACCTCTCTACCAAACCTTGCCCCTCGACTCTGTGTCTTTTCTCAGATCCTCTTCACGCATCTGACCTCCCATCGTACTGCTGCTTCACCTTGGCATGCTCACATGCACACACGTGCTCCACTTGAACACAAATATGTACCACCAAGGGAAGCCTGAATGCCATTTCAGAGCAGTATAATGCAGCAGTTGAGGCTGCTCCCCAGCACAGGATGGCTCCAACAGAGATGGATATAGTGCATTCACCTTCCCCCTCAGACTCAGACATGGTGGGCAACGCACCCAGCACTGACGGACAGTCCTAATGCTGCTGAGGCAAAAGAGCAGCTGCCAAGACTTCACCCGTGCTAGCAAGCTTATGCTTACATGCATACACACAAAAAGCCATAACTGCAGCAGCATCAGCAGCCCCTGAAGCTGCATCTCCATCACAGGCTTCCTGTTGTTTTTACTTAGAGACAGCTAAAAAGCAGGATGAGAATGTGTGGACCATGCAAGCACCTGGATGCCAGTATTGCCATGTGGCATAGAACCTGGGCAGCAGGTTGAACAGTAGAAGGTACAATGGTAACCAGCAGTTTACCCACATTTTGCCATGCTTCCACAAAGCCAGCTCCCACACGCGAGAAGCTTAGTGGCCAGAAGTTTGACACTGTCATCAGCGATCAGCAGGCTGCAGGAGGAAAGGCTCCTGCTGGAGAGGACTGTCAGAAGAGGCTGCAAAGCAGAAGCAAAAGCCAAGTTTACATCTTGGTAGCAGATGGGATTTGCTGCCAAGGTGTTGAAGCATGCCTGGTCTTACCACGTGTGCATATTTCCCTTGACTAGAATGTCACCAGCAGCTTTTACCTTCCCCTGAATCATAAAAGTTCACATAATTACAGGAGAGAAAAGCAGATGGAAAAGCATTCTGTGCCATAGCATTTACACAGACCTCAAATTCTCCACAAAATTGCTTGCAACTTCCAAATACATCCAGAAGCCTTCTTTCACTGTAGATGGCAAACTTCATACTGCCTTCCTCTGTACTGACTTTCAGAGCAATTCACAGGTAGACACTTCTAGTCTTTCCCTACTGCCTTACATACCCAATGACTTGAAAGACCAAAAGAAATTTGTATGCAACAGCTGGATCTTGTAATGACCACCAAGACAGCAAGCAAACAGGTACTCTGTGAAATGCTGGGAAAAATGAAAGCAAAGCTATCAGAGTGACAGAACAAGCCCAGGAAGTCAGCACAAGGCATATCCAGCCAGCTTTCTGAAAGTCATAGTGAGGTTTTTCAAATTTGGTTCTCCCAATTCAACTTATGATTAAGTTTCTGTATATGAAGAGACTGCATTTCAAAAGTCCTGTGCTGCTTTGAGACCAATTCAAATCATTGGGAGTCAGTACCTGTAAAACAAAATTTAACTTTTACAAACAAATATAATGGGTTAACAATTTAAAAATAAGTCATTTTGGAGCTACCAAAAGGATTTTCCGCTATGTCAAAGTCCTCATAGGTCTCCAGTTCTCATAACATTGAGATTACAGCCATATACTGCAATTCAAAACAGAGAGATCTTTCCATAGCCTGGAAAATTCTAATGGAAAAAGAAACCCTTTCCCACACACTTCTACTTGTAACATTAAAAGCCATTGCTGAGAAAATATGATTCCTTGGCCTGGGGCTATGAGCAATCCAGTGGGGAGAGAAAAAAAGCATCAGCTACCAGGACTGTGCTGAAGGACCATTTAAGCTGAAGAACTCAAGGACGTGGGTTCTCTTCTCCAATTGAGGCTCCCTCCTGAATCGGCTACAGGCTACATCATAACAAAAAGCATGAACTGTATGTGCAAAAGGTTCAAATTTCCCTTGATCTGAGTTACACCAAGTCCATGTTCTCAGAAAGCCCAAAAAACCCCCCCACCTGGGATCACTGGAAGATGTTTGTTTATACCTGTCTTTGCCTATCCTGCCCTATTCTGTCTCTGCTGTAAGCATAATCCATGGAAAAGATACTCAGCAGAGCGCTTGGAAAGCAAGCCATGACCTTCAGCTCTGCTCCAGGCCAAAAAGCGTGCTGATGCTTTTCCTTTGCATCCTTGTTACCTAGCAACACAGATGACAGCAAAGACAAACCAACATGAAGCAAAGAATCTTCTCACCCCCAGAAACCTCAGCAGATACACTGCACTTTCCTAACAGCTGGAAAATCACTTGTTCACAGCTCCTTCTGCAGGGACACTGATGATGGGGCTGTCACAATACAGGCAAAGTAATTGTGAGAAGATTCGGGCCTAATATCCTTTTACAAGCTGTGTCCCTGAAAAGAATAAGGGTGCTTTAAATAGCTCCTTCAAAATCCAGTACTCTACAGATTTTGGTCTGTCCCAGACACCTCTAATGAGCAAAGATTTTCAGATGCAGACAGAGGACATAGGAGTCCAAATCCCATTGAGACTAATAGCACTTGTTCTTCTAATCCACTTAGCACTTTCCAAAATCTGCTTCAGCCAACACACATTTACTTATCTGGCAAATATCACATCCAGAAGCAAAGGGTGTCTTCTGCCTTCAAACTGCAAGAAGCCTATAGGAAAATATACAGGAATTTCAGAAGCACTTTCAAGTTACTTGTCAGGCGACTTCTGCACTGGTGACTACCAGCTGGTGTTCAGCACACATTGTCAAATGCTCCTCTCTTCAGCTTTGCACCTGCTACACCACCAGCAGTCACTGGACATCACTCCCTGCACCAAGCACAAACCCACCAACATGACACATAGGCTTGAACTAAAAGTTCCATGATCCTGCATCACTCACTTAACCACAGGAGACAAAGCACTTGGAACATTAGGGTCACGCCATAAAGAAGCATCTGCCAGAACATCCCCTCATCTGAAGGGACTTACCCTCCTGCTATTTTTCAACATGCTTACTGATGACAGAAGTGTGAAACATTTTTCCAGTCTCCAAAATAATTCAATTTACACCAAGGCTGATCAGAGCCCTGAAAATAGAGAAATCCTGAGACATCACCTACCTTCCCCTGCAGAAGTACATAGGGAGTCACTCTGATGCAGCACTATGCTCTAAAGTAATTATGTTTTAGAAGATAATCTTCTCAAACATGACAATCTACTTCCTGCTAGAGGAACAGAGATTTATTGAGAGGCAAAACACAATAAATACATGCTACAGCTGGATCTCTGCAACGCTGGGCCACTGTCAATCCTAATAAAATTTGTGCTAAAATTAAATCAACATAAATTAACAAAATCCACCTTCACTAAATCATTTAATGGGAAAACATTTTTAAAATAGAAAACATCACAAAAAAGAGCAGCATCACCTGACGTTAACAGACACATTAACAGAATTGTGGAGAGCATAAGCAAAACAACCCTGTTCTGGTATTTCCTTTTCTCCTAGGCAATTATTTGGTTGCTGCTTACAGAACAGATTTTGTACCCATCCACAAAAGCACACCTGTTGTAATCCTGATGCATGTTTTTCTACTTTTTGCAATTCCAAAAAGACATTCTTAGCTCCTGAAAGAAAACATTTTGTTATCTATTTTATTAACATAGCTTCACTGCATGTGGAAAATCTAGACTTGTTGGAAGGCTAAATTCACCTTCGTTCAAAGCAGTCAGACTACCTCACACATCCCCTCAGAGTGCTTTGCAGTAACAACCCCACTTCCATCTCACTAAAAGGCTACTGAAATGGCTTGTTACTACTCAGAAAACCCGATTCCCAAGCTAGGAAAGGACCACCTTCTCAGGATTCCTTAAAAAAATGAAGATAGAGTGTGACTAAAGCACGTCCAAAACAGGCTATACCTGTTTTGGAATGCAAACGGCAGAAGCAGTGTGCTACCACCTCCCCTTCCCATGAACTCTTTTGCTACTGCTACTTCCAAGTACTCGAATGGTGTATTCATTGCAACATTTTCATAACAGCTCTGCACAGCACTGTTAATCCTGATGTTATATAAGGAACAGAAGGCATAGAAGAGGCAGGAAAGCAGTGGCAGGGCTGTGAATTAAAGCCAGATCTCCTGATTATAACGTTGCAGCCTGGAGGCATCACGCTCTTTTTCCGTCACGTACAATGCCATGGCATCCTTCAAAGGAAAAGAATGCTTTTGCCAAAAATACTGAAATAAAAGTCCTAGATATTTTCTCTTTCAAACCATCATCAAGACTACATTTGACAGGTCTTTTTTCAAACTGAGGACTCCCTGACCTTTTGACAAAACTTTTGGTAGGAAAGAGTCCACCTCAAATCCTCAGAGCAAACCAAGTCAAAGACCTCTACAGAGCTGGCCCAGAAAACAGGCATGGATGAGACTTGGAGGGCATTATATCACGTTGTCATCGTGAACAAGATATATGGAAGTCAGCAGCATCTGCTTCCCCTGTAGCCCACACGACCTGTTTGCAGAAACTTGCCTCCAGCCACCACTTGCAAGTAAGGCTCTCTGTCTCCTTCTCCTGGTTACCAAAGCCTGCCTCTACTCTAGACCTTGTCTTCCAAGCTCTGCTTGGCATCCTTGTACATGTCCTCTGGGCTCTGCCTCCCTTCGTATTTATCTGGGGGCAACTCTCTGGTATGCGTCACAGCTATTCACTCTGAGGAGACAAACACAGAGAGTAAGGAAGGGAGAAGAGACTACACAACCAGGTGTCCTGACACCTAGAGTATGTGTTTGGAGCATCTGATCCCTCCTCTTCCACTTCACATACCCCAGTCTACAACAGCATAGGTGCTCTATGCTCTTCTCTTTTCAAGGGAAGATGCATTTTGCATAGGTGAGGTACTTGCAAAACATGGTACACTGCATTGTGGGGCCCAGGCCAGCCCAGATCATATGTGAACAGCTGAGCTGGATAGGTCAGCATGCTGTTTGTCTGAACATACTACAATCAGCTAATTACCTGATAGCATTTGTTACACTCCAATTCACTCCTTTATGGGACTGCATCTTGTTCAACTTTCCCTCCTGTCTAAACCAAGACAAGAGTGTCTTTCCCTCCTGTCTAAACCAAACTAGCAGTGTGCTACCACCTTGCCAGCTGCTGGGAGTTCAAAGCCTGCTTGCTGCTTTTGTGCAAGCACATTGCGTCCCAACTGCTTAGTGAAATGCTACACTGCTTGCCTGTAGCAAACAAAGTAAAAGCTTGAAAAAAGCAACCTTAGAGGATACTAAACATAGAAGACATTTAAGGAGAGGTCAACACTTATTTAATACAGCTGACCTGATTCACATGCTTTGATCTGTTTGAATAGGTAGCACTGTTTATCAGGAGGTCCAGATCAGCAGCCACAAAAATCACATTACAAGGAAGATGGTTAAATGGAAACTCTTCTCTTGTAGATGCAGTCTCAAATCAGCCCCTTTTCCTGAGCTGTTTTCTCATTTCTAGTGAAGTTTTCCACCTCCAGTTTGAAAGACTAACGGAGACAATAGATGAAGTGCTCAGTCTGTTACACACCTTGTTCTCCCTTAGAAGATACGATGATCAGTTTTAACAGTACACCACTGGTAAGAGTATATCTGGCTCTTCCTCTAATCCCTTCTTTCCTTGCTCCTGACTGCGTTTTCCTGCACGCATTTTCCAGCATACTGTCTCTGTCACCACTGGACCCTTCTCTGGTTAGTAAGCCACTGAAGCGTGGCTCTTTACAAGAGCAGCAACAGGGCTGGATGGCTGCAAGGTTTTCTGAGTAATCCAATCACTAGATTTGGGAATGACAAGCCAGCAATGACTTCAAGGCCATAACTACTAGACTGCCCCGCACCCCAGTGGTACGCTGTATCCCACAGTTGTCTGCTGTGCCCACATACTGTCTTCTGCCTATGACCTCTTCTAAGGAGTTCCCCTCCAGCTAAAAAATCGAGTACATGATTTTTACCTCCAAACCCAGAGTGCTTTTGATACGTAGCTCCAGAAAGGTTAGCTGTTCCTACCTTGCTAATGTAGGCTAGGTTCCTCTAATTCTTATTACAAGGCAGTGAAACAAAACAATTCCTTCATCTCTGTGCCTGCCTGGTCGGTATCTTCTCTGTGCTAGCCAAGTTCAGTAGAATAGCTATAATGCATTCATCATCCCTCTGAAATAATGTACCTCTAGCTCAGGAAGTCCCTATGCCTCTGATAAACAGAAACTGGGAGATCATGCAGGGGGAGGTAAATTTATGCATGTTGTGTTTCTTATACTTATTCCCTAAGTACCATGTGGGTGAAATCTAGCTGGAACCACAACTCCTAATTTTTGTAGTTAAGTAGTGAATGCAAAATGTAATGCAAAGTAATGCTGTCATTAGAGCATAAGGCTGAGCTGGGACAGTAGGAACTGCTATGTTCACTCTCTGTCCAGGAATGTCATGTTTCATTGCTCACTGGAAAGAACTAAGTGAATAAAATTTATCTTGTTGCACAATTTGCAGTTGTAAACACTCCTAGACCAGAAGAGGGAAACTTGCAAAGCGGAACAGGAGCATCCTTTGCCACGTCTGATTAGATGTGGCGCAGAACTAAAAGTTAAGTTCAGCAGAGTCCACAGAGCAGCAGGCTGCAAATCAGGGACAGACGGACGAGTTGTTTCAGCACAAAGCAAAAGAATGAAAAGGTGAGATGTTGCCACCAGCAAGAGAACTCTCTGCTGTCATAATAATTATTCACGCAATGCTAGGCAATCTTTGGCATACTTCTCCAGCCAGCTTGCTGTACAGCATTATAAGCACTCAAATACAAGCCATAATGGGCTATCCCTGTGTCTGTTTTTGCTGTATGGCCCATCCCTGCCTCTCAACACCACAACCAGACTGCTTTTTCCCAACACACCCCTCTCCTGATGCACTGAATCTACAAATCCCTGCCTAGCTACAAATTAGCACAAGGAGGCACGGGCTAGCAAAGCCACCTGGTGTCCTCACTCTTTCACTAGGACAAGTTCTGAGGCTCTCCATGGAGGCCCTGAAAAGACCTGGACACCTGAAACCTTAAGGGATATACAAAGAGTGATGGAGAACATCATGCACACGTGTCTTTAATTCTGCAGCTGAGCATTGCTTTCTCTAGTTGCCACTCCATTTGCCAGACAATGCACAGCACAAGTGACCCACCTCTCCAACATTTCAGTGGCAGAGGCTTGTGTAAACCAAGACCAGCCACGTTGAAAAGCCTTGGAGCCAAATTCTGCAAGGTTACACATTGCTTGAAAATCAGATAAAAACAATATGAGCAGATATGCACAAAGCATAAACACCTAAGAGCAATCAGACCTCTACAGTGCTAAGTGACACTGACACTGGCATAGTCTGGAGAGGTAGAGGGGAAAACAGTGATGACACAACTAGGAGCTGGTCTCTTGTGCTATTTTCTCTGCACGCTCTCTCTCTCTTACTTACTCAATGGCTCTGTAAGACTTCTAAGGCTTAGTAGTTTCTGTAGTTTCTGTCCTTGGGAAATTTGATTTTGGCCTTCTCCACTCCTGCATCAACTGTTTCACAACCCATCTTCCCATGGCTGCTCATGCTGTGCAGTTTTGAAGCCTAACCCAGTAATCCCTTTTCTGTTTGACTCCTCATGCTGGGACTGAGCTGTTTCCTACCACAGTTCTGCCGCTCCTCAATAAATAAGATGGCATCTGACTGAAAAGAAGATCATCTTCCTGGTAGGAGCTAAGACTGAGAAATGAATTGGCTTCAGGCACCACTATCTGAGACCTAGAGACTTTACCCAATTTTCCTTCCTGTGAGTCTTAGCAACAAGCTAGTACCTTAATTTTCCCCTGCCTAATTTTCCCCCTCCTGATTTTCCCCCTCTTATTAAAAATCATAGCAGAGATAAGGGGAAACTGCTTCTACACAAAACAGCCTGAGGCAAGTCTGAGTTTCTGCCTTCAGTAAAAGTAAATGCATCACAGCATTCAGAAAGATGCTTTCCCAACAGCATCAACTCTCAGTTATGAACGCCCATCAATAAAATCCTCTGCTGGAACCTTCGGTGGCCAAGATAAAGTTCTCGCTATTGGCTAACTCATCTGCAGTTACTTTCCTCTAAGGACTGCAGTGGATGGAGGAAAACATCTTGGCCAGGGCAAATGCAATTGGAAACAAGTTATCTACAGGATGTTTGAAAGCTCTGCATAATACTTAAAATACCTAAGGTGAAGACTCATACATTGGTGGGTCTCCAGGTTTCCATTACATGACCTGTGGCTAGACCCTGAATGATAAATCGATTCATTTCTGGGGAAGCTAGGCTGGATTAAGAAGCAGTGGGAACAGAAAACAAGTTCAAGCAGCCCAGCAACAATGACAAAGCACACATCCATGCTCTGGCAGTGCAGAGGCAGGCATTTGCAAGCAGAGATGCTGAGGCTGAAGAGGATCTTGCTCAATCAGGTGTGAGATCCCAGCTTCAAAGCAGACGTTCCTCTAATTCAGCAGTGCTCACCTCTGCCTGGCATGGGTGACATGAGAAGGAAGGAAAGTGCTCTTTATCAAAAGCCTACAGACAGGGTCTGAACAGAAGCATTTTGTTGTCCCTTGGGGACAAAAAGGCACTGTGGACAACCTCTGTCTCACTGTGGAAGACCTTGAGAAATGTGGGTGAGCACAGGAACCAGGAACTGGGAGGAAAAGCAGGGGAAATGCAGCAGCACCAGAGCAACTGCCTTGTTCCCATCCTTGCAATAAGTTACACTTTTTTCTCCCTCTACCAGGTAGAAGTTGATAGGTGTCTAGGCAACTCCCACCACTGCAGGCCCTGGAAAACTCTTTAAACATCTGTAGGATGGCATTGCATACGTACAGCACGTGCCCTGGTGAACCTATTTCACCTGCTCATGATCTGTTCCACAGCTGGAGAAAAGAGCATTCCTTTTTACCTCACAAGGGGCCGTCAGTGAGTGGAAGCCTAAACCTTAGACCACCCCTCTCTGCATCCTCTTGATACCTCCCTGCAGCTCTGGACGTGCAACCTGCAGAGCATGCAGATGTATGAATCCAGACGGGAACGCAGTCCTGCCAGGAGCGCGTTTTCCATGTAGTGTGTAACAAGGTCATGGCAGACAGGCAGTCAGACTAGCAGGAATCTGGGCTTCCTTCTTGGTCATCTCCTGGCAGTTAGGACCACCACCTGGTGCACACATGCTGAGGGCAGGAGAACAGCAGGGAAACCTGTTTCTCCCAGCGCTGCACCAATCTGCCCGGACGTCACACACGTTTGCACCCGAAGCTGAAGGAAGAAACCCCCAACAGACACCAGCTCCCAGGAGGGCTGTGGCGCTCCAGCACGGAGCTGAAGCATATTGGCACAAGCAGTGATGCTTTTGCAGAGCTGATAACTGCCAACCACCAGCCCAGGAATGTTTGCATAATGGTTACCTTTGTTTTTAAACATGAACCCTGGTGGAGGCCAAAATGCTTGCTGCTTAGAGTCAGTCCACAGGCACTCCACTGGTTTGCATTAGACCTGCCTAACTGTCTTGGGAATAAATGTGTCTGTGTATTTCAGCAAAAAAGAAATAAAAGGACAAAAAAATCCAAAATTCTGGCCAAGTGTTGATATTAAACTGGAAAAAGGAGCCAGAATGCAGTTAAAACTCAGTTCTAGCTCTGCCCCTTTGTCTTTACTCCAAAAAAAACGCATGAGGCCAGTATTTGGGGGAAGGGGAAAGGGGAACAGGACTGAATTTCCCAATGCCTGTGGAGTTCAGAAGCAGCGGGAAAGGTGACAGCAGCAGCAGCATCCATAGTGCCACAGTATCAGTCAAGCCAAACCCGAGTGAGAGTTTCTAGAAAACCGAGCCCTGGATGCGGGACGAAGTGCAGAGTAACAGCCTGAGGCAGAGCCTGGGAGAAAATCAAATCCCCACCCTTTTGCCTCTCCCCTTCTCCTGCTGCACACACATCTTGGGGGCTGGTGCTGTGCGTACAACCATGTCAGTGCAAAGTAACGTTTCATTTACCTTCTGCATCAGCAGCAAAGTCTGCCCTAGACAGCATTTATGTTAAGATGGGGAGAGAGGAAAACACAAGTGAAGGGAAAACAGATCTGAGCATAGAGCATTTTTCTTAATGTTATGTCTAAGGCTCTTGACCACATAATCCGAAGGAGTGAAGTTTTAGGGACAGCAGGTAAAAGCTGCATGTCCTGAAACAGCAGGAAGACAGGTGGGTCATTTGCAAGTTTCCTAATGAGCTGAGATCATTTGGGATGGTTCTAGCCCCATGTAACACATTCAGTCCCCATTCAAAACTCAGCCACCCTATGCATGGGTACTCATATAAAGAATAAAAAGAGAGAGTTGAGAGTGAAAAACTTGTATAGTTCTAATAAAATCAATGAATCAATCCTGATTTGCAACCACTGAGCATTTAAGTGAGTGGGCAGTTCTCAGGATGTGAGCCAGTGTGACTAAGGCACGTGACTACAGAACTAGTACCCTTCACTGTTACATGTGTGTTAACATGCTTGACATAGGGGATTGGTGCTTTCCCTGGCTGGGACACATCTCAGGAAAGCAGTGTGCAGGATAAAAAGTGAAGGTGAACCCCACCACCTGCACAGATGAGCAGCTGTGAACTCAGTGTACACCAGCTGTGTCTTTCAGAGAGAAGTCCATGAGGCCAACGGGTCCCATGTTTGTATAAGGAGATCTAACATCACAATTTATTTCTAGGACTTTTCCCATTTCTTCTAAAGGGACTGTAGCAGAAATCCACTGATGTCTGCAGGAGATCCTTTCCTGATTTACACAAGCTTTGCATCGAGGAACAGCAGCTGACTTTTCACAAAATCCATTTACGACAAGACTATTGGTACCTTTCCAATTTCCACGGTCTACCTGCTTCACCCTTGTCCCACTTGCTCCACATGCAGAGGGAGCTCTTTGCCAGGCTCTGAGCTTCACAAAGGCTAGTCACAGAGGAGGAAAAGGAAAATGGCACCACAGGCTAGGGCAGCTTACCTGCAAAATTTATAATAGATCTGAAGCAGGTCACCTTCTGTCTGGCTACATGGGACCCTCCAAAGACAGCCCAAGATTCCTGCAGGATTCCTTTTTCACTGTCTTTCCTAAGCCAAGCTTATTCTGACTTGGGGGACACATTCTGGATCCACCACTCTGGTTCTTCGTTATACGGCAAACCCCCTTACTTGGGCAGATCTAGCACCAAGCAGCAGCTCTACGGCCACTTGATCATTTTCTACAGATGTAAAAAAACAGCCTTTCAAGAGGTCTCCAGCACTTATCTTAAGAGTAAGAACAGAAAAGCATGTGGGACATGGGATCACAACTGTGTAGCCTAGGCAGATACCACAAGTCACCACCATCACTCCACTGCATCGGCTGGGAGCCTGCTTTATGCCAGCATACAGTCCCGCACATCCCCTTCCATGCCACCAGCACTGAGATCAGCAAAGAGCCTGCAGGGTGGCTCCTTCCAGAGAGACATCGCTAACAGAAGGGTATAGAGAAGCATCAGTTATGGACCAGCACACATCTCTGTCCTGGTTCCAGCGGGGATAGGGTTAATTCTCCCCAGGCTCCTGCAGGGACACAGGTATTCCAGGAGCCGGGAGCTGCTGGGGGAGGGGGTGGGAAGTCCCCGCTCTGTGGTGGTTCTGTAATCGTGTTTGTATATGCCTCTGTCAGTGTTATTGTTGGTGTTTTCCTGTTCCCTTTGCTGTTCTGTTAAACTGCCTTTGCCTCAACCCACGAGTTTTGCCTTTTTCTTCCCATTCCCCTTCACAGGTGCTGGGGAACAAGAGAGTGGCGGGTGGTTCTTTGCTGCTGGCTGAGGCAGAACAATGACAATCTCTTAAAAGACAATGGTGCCAGGCAACACCTCTCTTTCTCCTGTCTCAGTCACACAGCCTCTGATTCACTTAGGTTCCTGAGCTGCCAAAGGATGCAATTCCTCCACATTTTAGATGTCTGCTTAGCTACCACATGTGCATGGTCACACATGATGGCACTGGAAAAAGAAAACAGTGCCTTCTCTCAAGGACTTTCTCCAGTGAGACCGTGATTTATGGAAGTTACGAAAACATTATGCTCCAGCAGCCACAGACAATGGGCTGCTACACAGGCGACCTTACTTCCCTAATCCACCACAACAGGGAATAGACAAATTCAAGACAGGTCTTCAGAACACCTTAATGGCCTTGAAAGCTACCAGCCTGAAAATTGCCTGAGCAAGGCAATGCATTTTGCCAGGTTTGCAATCCTCACTGAACATGGAGAGGACAGAAGAGACATCCCCAGGATGCTATCTTTAACAGTGGCACTATGATGACATTTTGGAAACAGTTTTGCAACAGCGGTCATGAGCTCCAACTCTTGCTTTGGCCAGCTGGCCAGGATTGAGTGCAGACCGAAGAATCCAGCCTGGAAATTTTAGCTCTTAATGTCAAACTGGACTAGCTTAAAATAACAACCAAATTTTAAGCAAATGGAACTGGATTATTTCTAGCAGATTCATTACAATGCTACTGTGCATAGAAGCTGTAGCTTTCCCAGACAGCATGAACAAGAAGAGCAAATTCTGCTACTTACCAGCTTCACTGATGCCTCAGTTTCCTACCTGTATGCATCACATTTTCCCTGCCACTGTTGCTGTTCCAGTAACTACCGCAAAACACTGCTCTGGGGACCAACTCAAGGCATCTTCACAGGAGCACCCAGAAAAGTGTCTTGCGTTCCAGGATAACCTCAGACTAAAGGGACTTGGCAACACAAGTGCTTTTTAAATCACTCTTCATCTGACTGGTGCTCCTTGTGAGCTATCCCTGTCCTTTTCAGTCTCCTGGAACAGATATAGAACACAGAGGTTAAGGAAGAGGCTTAATGAGATGAAGGAGGCATGGAACTCTAACGACCAGACAGAAATGTGGCTTCCAGGCAGCATTATAGCTTTACGGTCCCACTTCTTTCCTTGTTGAGCAGGTACAGAGGCTGTAAGAGCTGGTGCTTGCTCCTTAGGGATCTTCCTCTGCACCGAATGCAGCCCTACAAGTTTGGTCCCTTATTCTTTTGGTCCCTCTAACATATACAAACACATTTGGCTGATGCCTGAGAGCATTTGGAACTGCTTAGTAAAGGCCTCCAGTACCTCAAGCACACAATAGACCCCTCTGCTTGGTGGCGGTGCTTCACTGCTCCTAAAAGCTCAGCCCATTTGCAGAGGATGTGCAGCAGGTAGCACAGAGCTTTGATCTGCAGCAGCCCCCCAACTCCTGCCTGCCCCAATGCTAAAGTCACAGTAGCTCTGTTTGTAATTTCTTGTCCTATGTCTCATTGTCAAAAAACAAAAGATTCTGGTTTCACATCAGCATGAAGAAAGTCACACTGGCACTGGCAACAAACTTACAGAGCTTCAACCTGATCTACAGAAAAGATCTACAAAAAAAAAAAAAAGAATCTGGAAGCTCCTTGAAACTGCTTGTCTAGCCTTAATTGCAGATGTCTAAATGCCCCATACTGGCATAAGACAGAACAAAACGCATATTGATTCCATGCATGAATCAGCAGCCTTTGAACACTACCTAGCAATCTTTTCTGTTTCAGACAGCTATTTGGTGGCAATTTAAAGCCTGAATGATGGCAATTCCACCAGGTCCCAAGGAAATTTGTTCAACTGGCTAATTGCCTTCACTGGAAACCAATTATATCGATTCTGATAGTGCGCATCCTCAGCAGCTAGGCCACTGGACTTGAGGCTTTTGCTGCATTGTCCCTCTTCCTCAGACAGATAACCCAGCATGCTCATGAAATGACTTGTCAGCTTCTCTACAAACAACTTTGTAGATCAAGTTTCCTTACTCTCGTGTTATGTAGGCATGGTCTTCAGGTCCCAGATTAATTCTGTAGCTCTTTTCTGACATTGCTTCAATTCTTCAATATGTTCTGAAGTGCTGACACCAGGACTAAGCAGCGTTCCTGCACCAGGCTCCCCAGCACATTTCTCTCCTGCTCCTACCACTTACCTGAGGACTGCAATCTCCCCCCTCAGCTGCAGTACTGGGCTTGACAGTCATGTTAGCCAATTATCTTCCAAACCCTTTGCATCATCAGTGTGTTCCAGGTAAGGTCTCCAGCCTTTTTTAGCTTGACCTCCATGCTTTGCTCCTAGATGTACGACCTTGCATTTAACAGCACTGGATAAGCCCAGCTTTCCAGGCGACTCAGCTCTGCTCCCACAACTGATCTGTTGTTTACCTTCCCTCCATCTGCAGGATCTCCATGTTTGTACAAACAATTATTTGCTATTTATATCTCCGACAAAGCCACTGGGTAATGCAGGGCCAGGAACAGATACCTTCAGTACTTCTTTACAAGTATCTTCTAGCTTCCCTCCTCCCTGGTGGAGGATAACTCTCTCTCCATCTACAGCCATTTTATGAGAATGATCACTTCCCCTGGGCTGTCTACAATAAGCCATGTTGATTTAGTCTAGTGTGTACTCCTGTATCAGAGCATCACCAGGAACAAGGTCAGAAGCCTTCAAATCTATATATGATTATGTCAATGCAATGACTCTTATCACCAAATATCATACTCTTATCAAGCAGTGGGATCACGTTTGTCTGACAAGGCCAGTTTTCCATTTAAGAGAAATTGGCTAGCATCATCCTGCCTTCTCTCAGCTCTTTACCAGCTGCAGAGCCTATCAGCCTTTTCACGCCTTGAGCAAACTGAAGTTTGGATAGCCTGACAAACTACCCACTTATTGTCCCAGAATAATGCTGATACAGTAGGTTTTTTCTACTTCCCTTAAGTTTTTGAAGTGCCTTCAAAGAGCTCCTTTGCTTAGTCTCTAAATATTCTGGACTGTAAATTAACAATTGTTAAATGTTTTGTACATTTAAAAACACTGACATTTAACATTTTACCTGATTACTGAAAGTAATTTCTTACTGGAGCAGAAAATATTCCCTTATGACCAAGCTATGAATACAGAGTCTTCTCCTTTCCAAACACCAAGAAATAGTTAAGTGGTTTTTTCTGCCTTTTGTATTTCATAAGCAACAATTTTGCAACCCTGTTCAGTATGGAGCCTGTACCGTTGGTAGGATTTAATGAATCCTTCATATATTTAAAGAACCCTTTCTTATCATTCCAAATACAATGCCCAAAGGCTCTTCATTGGTACCCTTCAGTTCTCTCATCAATTGTCTGCATTTCCTTGCAGATTACTTGTCCACGTTGCATCCTCTATTTTTCCATTCATTGCATTTTGGGTTTCTTCTTGCTGCTTTCACCTTCTCTGTTAACCAAACCAGCTTATTTTAACTAAAGAATTCATCACTGCAAATAGAGAATTGTGGTTGCTCAGGGACCTAATATAAGATTCTTGAACAACTCTCAATTATCATTAACATTTTTTTTGCTTAAGTTCTTCATCCCAGTTTATTTGGCCTACAATTATTTTCAGTTTGGGAAACCGGGTCTCCTTAAAGCACCAATCATACATATTATTGGCTGGGACTTTTCACACAGCAAATTGAGTTCAGTCACCATTACTTGTACCTAAGCAAACACCCTTTTCAGTTCCGTGATATTAATTCATTTTTATTAATGTGGATGAGGTCTGAAATTGCATTACTCCAAGCCAGCCATGACACCTGCTAGAATGTTATTCACCTTTGTGGTTTTTAGGTGAATAGGTTTCTTTCAGTGCTGCAAAAACATACCTGAAATACCTAAATGGGAGCATATTTTTTCTCTTTCTTTTCCTCTGGCAGAGTTTCGAGAAGGTGCACACCCAGGCGCTGGGCAACTGATAACAAGTACTTCCATCCCCTGTGTTGTTGTTGATCAGCTACAACCTTGAGCTTTCCATGTCTTCTTCTTTTGACTTACCAAGAGCTTCACAGCAAAAAAAAAAAGATGCATGGTGTCACCTCATTTCTCCATTTCATCCTTCCTAGAAAGCATGGCTGTAGCTACTTTATTATTAACATTCCAGACATGCAACTCATCCTGCTGGACTCCAGCTGTAGCAATAGCCCATTTATCTTAACAAACAGGCCTTATAAAATCCCACAGGGATGAAACTTGTGATCAAACTACCCTTGCCTAACAAGTTATTGTACACTGGCTGAGGAGCAGAGACTGTCCAGGAGTCCAGCCTTAAGGCCGTACTGTATGAACTGTTTCAGCAGTAATGCCTATATCAGCAGCTCCCAACTACTCCTTGCACGCCTGCATTTTGCGGGGTCAAGCCTTTGTGCAGACATTTGGGAAACTGGAAATGCACTGCCGTGTAATTTGTTGAAACACTCAAGCTGTCACAGAGCACAGACTGGTGAGAGGCTGGGAGCAAGCAGCCAGGTTGTGAGGAATGGGCCTGCTTAGTCACCTCTCACCAATGCAAGACTGAAAGGTACACTACTTGTCTACCAGGTACCCACCATGCTCTCAAGGACAGTGTAGATATACCTCATCCCGGGACGTCTGCAACTGCTCAAATACAGAAATCTCAGCCCTAAAAATCACCAGAGACCATTTTACCAGACATACCAACAGTGACAGGACTTCAGTTCCTCTCTCTAAGAGCTACAGAGGAATTTGGTATGCTTGCATTTTGGGGGATACCCTGAAACTCCACAGACAGGAATTTCCTCAGGCATACATGGAAGTCAGGGGGAGTTCTTGTATGATTTCAGAGTGCTCATTCCCAGCAGAATGCATTGCTTTGGTCAGAAAAAGGAAAGAGCTTCAAAACTGAGTTCAGAACATCAGCAGCAAACCTCTCTCCGCCTAGCGCTGGCTAAGGGCCTGTCTTCCCTGCTGGGACAGCCCTCGTCAAACAGTGTCAAGCCTTCCCAAAGCTGCACAGCCCAGAGGTGTCTAGTGAAAGACCTGGGAGAGTTAGTTTTCTGCTGATCCTGCGCAACTGTGGAAAGCTAAGCTGTATTAGCCTTCTCCACCATTGGATTCTGACATAATGTACCTGTCCTTCCCAGTGCACAGCAGAGGAGTAAAACTGTGGGAAAAGACCAGTAGATTTTGAGCACCTGAGTGATTTAGCCAGCTCCCCCCTGCAAAACAAGTAGAAGAGAAGCCCCAAGCAATAACAAAATCTGCTTTTCATCCTTGCCCTGGCTTAAGGACAGGTACACCTGGTTTCTTCAGGGGTACCAGGGAGCCAGGAATAAATGGTTTGATGAAACATTTGCAGTTGGAGAGATGGGAAAATTAGGCTTAGGACAACATCCAGATGAAAGGTCAAACTTTCTCAGCAGTTAAAATCTTTAAGCAGTTAATCCAGAACCCCCAGCAAAGGTAAAGCTTTGTCCTGGTTCCATGGGGGTTAGGGTTAATTCTCCCCAAGCTCTGGCAGGGACACAGGTATTCCATCCCATGGAGCCAGGCCCAGGCCAGAGCCGGGAGCTGCCAGGGGAGGGGACGGGAAGTCCCTGCTGGGAGCTGGCTGGGGCGTCCTGGGTCTGGTGGGTGAGCGGTGGTTCTGTAACCGTGTTTGTATGTTCCTCTGTCAGTGTTATTGGTGTTTTCCAGTTCCCTTTGCTGTTCTGTTAAACCACCTTTGTCTGAACCCACGAGTTTTGCCTTTTCCTTCTGATTCTCCTCCACAGGCGCAGGGGGACGAGAGAACGGCCTCGTGGTTCTTTGTTGTCAGCTGAGGCTGAACCAGGACAGGTTTTACTTGAAACAACTGAAAATTTGGCCTTCACTGAACCAGAGGAATCCAGGGCTGTAGTATCAGTAGCAGGGTCCTCAACAACACCTTGTGCTCGGATACATGAAGGAGCACATCACTGCAGGGCTACTGCTCTCTGGCTAGTTCAGAGCTTCTGGTGTTATTTATGTAATCGGTTCCCATAAGAAGTCCAAACACTTGCTCTGAGCTCACAAGAAGATCTTCAAAATGCCACAAGGTGCCAGAAAAGCAAAGCTGGGAGCTGTAGCGATGCAGTCCCCTGCTGCCTTGCCTCAAGCATGAGTGAAAAATAGGCTTGAGCCATGCTTGGAGCGGGCTCCTTGCTCAGCCAACCGGAGCACACCATGAAACCCATCTCCTTGGTGGGGGTAGGATGGCTTGCCCTGTGTGACATCCCAGTAAGCCAACAAGTGCCACTTCTGAAAGGTGGAGGGGGCTAACCGTACTTGAGTCACTCTCAAGACAGTGACAAGGCATGACGCTCTGCCCATGAGCCACGTCTCAGTGGGGTCTCTCACTACAGCTATCGCCAAGTGGCCAGCGTGAGGATAACCTGCCACCAGACATACCCAACAAAGGCACACAGCACCTCAGCTTTTACCTTTGGGAGGGAGGAACATCCGTGGGATGATGCTTGCTGTCTGGATCAAGTAGCATCGATTTATTTGCAGTAAAATCAGCCAGATTTCACATACAGCTGCAAACCCAGCTGATTTGAGCTTTGATGGCCTGATGGTGCATAAAAATGTATAAATATTTTTCTTACATAGTACTGTTTGGGGGACACAAGGCGAGTGGGACACACTGACAAATTACATACAAGTAATTGTTGTGGTTTGGACAGTAATCCACATGGAAATTAAGGGTTTGAATAAATAAGACGAAAATCACACTCTAGCACTGAGTCCACTGATGATGCAGCCTCTGTGCAAAAAGAACCATTCTCAGAAAGCAAAATAGGTCAACACAAAAATGCATAAAAGCTGACATTAAAAAAAATAATAATATTTGCTAGAATGTATCTTTTTTGTGTGTAGCGTATCTTTTTTTGTCAAAGATTAATTTGAGTTCTGGCAATCCTGCTAATCTTGTTAGACCAAAGAGACTGAGAAATGCACGTGGCCAGCTACCTAATCTTCCCTTACAGTGTTATATGACAGGATTGTGATCACAGTAAATTGCAGACTAAACACTGTTACGCATTTGGTTCTAATTGACAGGACTATTCTTAAATTGCATAGTTGGATCTCTTCATAAACCTCTCCCTGGTTTCAGACTGCACAGCCAACTACTACTCGCCATGTGCTTGTCTGTTCACATTTGACCTCTCCGTGCTCAAAAAAGATACGCCTCATGAAAACGAAGGAAATGTGAATGTTTGAGTGCTCCAGCAGGGGCACTGCCAAGCTTAGATTGGCTGAGCTGTTCCTTATCAACTTCCAAGCCCATCTCCTCCCTTCAGCAACCCAATGGAATCTAAAAGATACTGTGTCTGAGCACCAACTTTTACTGACACTTGTCTCCGGCTGAGTCTCCGAGCATCCACCTGCACAGCCTGCATGCTCCAGGAGACAGGGCAGATGCACCATCACCTGATGCTCAGACTGCAGGTGCTGCGTGCAGGACCGTCATGCGAGCCAGGGTCAGGCTTTGGAAGGAAAATGGCGGTTGCACCCCTGGGAGCGCCATCTCACTTGGCAACCCAGCAGGAAGAGTTGTTGCTTTCTAAGAGTACAGCACATGCAGGCATGATGGCAACGCTAACCCAGAAGCCCCGTCTGCCCTGGTATCTCTCTTCTGAAAGCAAGCGGGACGACCAGAAGGAAGGAGAGCAGGCAGTCAGCTACCAGCACTCTCAGCAGAGCCTGGCACCAGGTGAGTCCCACACTGGACACTTAGCCAGGACACACTCTGTCCCCACTGGCACTGCCGGCATAGCTCAGCATCTCCAGAGAGAAGTCATGCCCTCTGTTTCAGCTGCTCACTTCAGACACCCCTCTGGCAAATGCAGCCACAGTTACATTTTGGGAATGGTCTTCTCACATCTGCCCCAGTAGGGCAGAAGCCCAGCACCCTGTCTCAAACAACAGCAGA
Source organism: Stercorarius parasiticus (assembly GCA_013396915.1). Lineage (NCBI taxonomy): Eukaryota > Metazoa > Chordata > Aves > Charadriiformes > Stercorariidae > Stercorarius > Stercorarius parasiticus. Next base: position 343,129 of record VWZL01001922.1, on the reverse strand, counting down.
GAACATACAGAGCAGCTCTTCCTCTAGCACCTGCCCTCAATTCAAGCTGTCAGGGGCTGAGGGATGTCTTGAGCCAGAGATGGCACCTGAGACATGTATGAGACTCCCTGGTCTGACTATTCTTCATCCATCTGTTTAATCCCTTTGATACTGTTCACACGTCTTGATGTCCGAGAATCCTTCATTCATGGCATGCCAGAAATGAACAATGTCTTGTGCGGGCGTGCATCTACCTGCTAAGCCTGCTGCCTGATAATAATTTTATTGAGGGATCCAATCTTCCCTCTGTTATGAAAAGCAGTGAAGAATTAATTGTTCCTGCTGCTCCCTTTCTGCATTAGGCCAGATAAAGCAATAGATATCTTAAAATTGTTTTTCAGCCTCCTCATCCTACTTGTAATCAAAATTTCTAACTATCTAAGGAAAGCCTTCATGAAGATTATAGGAGATAATTATAAGATTATAGAAAATTGCAAGTCAATAAGGATAATGGAAACCATACCTTTTCCAAAAATCCTGACAGCTTTTTGCAAGCTTTCAAGTTTACTCGGTAACAGCAATAGCATCAGTAAACAGATTTCTGAATAGAGTGTATGGCAGTAGGACTTCAGAGAAATACAAAACCAACACATCACATACTAAAGACATGGGAAACAGAAGTGGTAGTTAGTAGACCTGAAAATGAAAGTGCAGGTGAGAAACAACTGTACAAACTACTGAAGACCTCCGCAGGGGAAGTTCTTACCATACAGCATTCAACAACTCAGAGAGCAAAAACAACCACAACAACCCCAACTCTGTGATTAATGGATTCTGCAGATAAAACAAAGGTCAGGGCAGCAAAATAATTCAGGGAAGAGAGCAGAGGTGCTGTGTAACCTGGATTTCTTGTTAAAACAAATGTTGTCTGCTGGCTTGCAGTTTGTCTTGGCCACAAAGCAGACAGGGACTGGACCACAACAATAATAACGCCCTCTCTTCCCTGGGAAGATGCGAGAGTAAAAAGAACCTTGCATCCCCCAGGCATGAGCTCTCAGAAAACCATTGTGCCTGAACAGCCACAGACAAACTCAGATGCATAAACAAGGGAATAGTGACAATACCACTGCGCCAAGTACACGCGTGACTGCCACGATGCAAGACAGATGCTGCTAGTCCTGGGAAGAGCTGAGGGAATAGTTAACACGTAGAAAACATGCCCTGCTGGGAAAGGCTCAATGGTTTCCCTTTGCTTCATTGAACAAAAAGAACATCAAAGGACAAACTGATTACAGTTGCAGTACTGGCACAAGGTAAAGAAAGTTGATAGCAGGGGCTTTTTGGTGGAATACAAACCCTCACAAAATCAAACAGTTGAAAGCTGACGCTGAGCTGTGTTCTCGGTCTGAATGTGTTCACGTTTGTTGAAGAAAACTAAAAATTAGTCTTCAGAACCACTGCCATGGGACAGAAACTCCGTCACTGGGATGCAGGAGCCAGGTGGGATCCCCATGGACTTGGCAATCCAATCTGGGACAAAAAGGAACTGTCGTATAGCTGCTGCATGGGAGGGTGACAGCAATGCAGTCTAGTTCTTAAATCGTAAAGGAAATTGTCTTCTACAAGTCTGCAGGCACGTGCCTTTAGGTTGTCCACACTGGCTGCAACCTTGCTATTCAAGGGAAAAGCTGGCAGCTACAGTCCCACACTTTGGGTTTAGTAATGGGCAGTAAGTAGTGAGCCCTCAGGATCAGGCATCAAATGGAGACACAGCTTCAGGCCACCAAGACCTGAGAACGTGCAGACCAAAGCTTAGCATGGAGGCACCCGACTGCCTGACCAGCTGAACAAGCCAAGCCCACAATCCCCCCTCCCTTCTCCACACTCCTCACTATTCGTTCAGTTGTCCCAAAAAGCATTCAGCCCAGAGCTTGTCCGTGCTCCCTTGAGTGGCCTCCAATGCCCAGGACGCCTCTGAGCCCACTGACAGGGCTACGCTTCTCTACAGCAACAGTAGTCTCACCCAGAGCTAGAGGATCTCAAGTGTTACACAGTGTGTCTGCCAACCAATCCACCAGCCTAGTGCTGACTTGTCAGAGGAAAGTGGGATAACCTAGTCACGAGCACTCCCAGAGCACTATGCACAACTCACTGGACAGCCCTCACTACCTGGGAGTAGACGAAAGTGTATTGGCATGCTCACATGTAACACTGGGAGCCAGGCACAGGCAAGGGGCTGTCTGTGGGAGCTGCAAGGAGAGACGAAGCCGCATTTACCGCCTGACGACTTCTGTTTATGCGGGGTAATGCTGAGCAAAGGGCATTTTTAATGGGAAAATCCAGCTAGTTGATAGGCGTGCAGAGTGCAAATTCAAGGAGCTTATAATGGCACATTATGACCAGTGCAAACCATCATGACCACAGCAAAACCCACAGTTTGGGATTTTGAAGCCCTACCGCAGAGTCCAGGCTGTTTGAAACAAAGTCTCCACCCTTCTGAATGCAGACACAGTAGATTAGCAACTGAATTTCGCTTTTACCAGAGGAAGAACCCTGAGCTCCCCAGGTAGTTAATAAGATCTTAATTAAACTCTAATTATGACAATAAAAATGCGAAGCCTTAACTATTTTGGTTCCCACCAGCCAGCCCATTCCCCATCCCTGACGTCTAGACGTGGAGGCTGCAGGTGTGTCTACACACAAACTGAAAACAAAAACAAATCTAGGTCACAGACTCCAGCAGCCAAAGATGCAAATAGGATCAATTCAGTTCTTTCAGCTACAGTTCATGTGCAGAAAACCCTGATGTTCCCATCACCTAGGGAGGGAGGGCGGGCTGTTCCTGACAAATACGTCTTGAAGTTACACCCTCAGGGCAGAAGATGCAATCAGGTTACCGCAAGTAGTGTCCTGTCCAACTTGTTCAGCAGTAAGTGCTCTACTCCTCTGTCAGCTCTTTCATCAAGCAACTGCTCTTTGCTTTGCTCCAAGTTTGAATCTGAAATGCTCCTTGCAGAGCTCCCATCATGTGCTGTTTTCCTCTCCTTGCTCGCTCTTTCTCTGAGGTTCTCTGTTGTCAAAGGTGAACCTTAACCAGGATCTCGGGAATGGAAACACTGCCAGATCCGACCTCATCACCCCGGAAATTAAAGACAAACATCATAATTGATCAACCCAACATAGCAAAAAAGCCCTTTGTTTGAAATGAGGAGACTAACACAATTCTCTCCAATTTCATATGATATCTTTTGGGCCTAATTGCAATCCATCACTCCTATTTCTCTAACTTCCTTAGAAGGTGAAAAAACACAATCCAACCAACTCCCCCCTCCACATGTAACAAGGCAGTGGTGTCTTGGCTTCCCCACAGATATGGACTGCTCCTAAATAATAGTTTTATACCAGGGGCTATTAAGGGTGACCCTTTCACCCAAGTGAGTCCATAGATAAAGCAAGAAAAATGATGTTGCTGTTATGTCAGGAGAGTTGTATTTGCTAAGCGGGAGTCTACAGCTCTCAAAGTCATGTTAGTGGTCCAGAACTTGGAAGAGCTGGTTACCCTCCAGAGAAAAGCAGGAATCTCTCAGCGCTTGGTTGCTTGCAGAGGTTGTTCTGTGTAGATATATGAACAATTAATGTCCTAATTAACACAAAATGATCAATCCTAGAAGCCTTGGCTTTACTTTCTACCTGCAACTAACTGTATGCTGAAATATGCAAAAGAAAGTGCTCAGCCCAAGAGCTGGAGCCAGGGTTTCAGGAGCAGTCAGTCCTTAGTGGCTCCCTGCTTTCTACTGCCACCCAAGAAGCTTTGAAGACTACTTTTGAAGATGTAGCCATCTATTCAGATGCTCAGGTAGAAACAGAGTGCTGTGCCAAGCTCTGGACACAGGAAAGCCACATGGGGAAAACAATTCTCAAATCAAGAACAGCTAACAAGGAGAATCTTCCACCAGGTGTCCCAAGCTTGGAGAATCCAACCTGGCCAGAGTCTTGTCTAGGAAGTGGTGATGGCTGGACAGTGTTTACACGCTTAAACCTCAGACCCGCACAGGGGGTAGACACAAGTCCAAACTTCTTGTGTTCAAGCTTATACTGGCCTGTGAGAAACACAGCCTGGACACCACCCGAGTTTGCCAAAGCACAGCCTGTTTACAAGTACATGGCACAGTACAGGCCAAGGCCACCTTATTTTCTGAGCCAACACCAAACTGATGTTTGTGACACAACAGCTGGAGCCAACAGCAAAATTGCATGGGTTTTAGGCAGGAGCGCTAATGCCTCCAATCCATCGAACATGTAAGCACATGCATAACTTGAAAAAAAAAAAACAGTTGGGAGGTCTTCCAGTGATGGAAGTCAGCAGGGGCAAATTATGTACAGTAACAAAGCTTTTTATCTTCTACAAGCCCAGATGCTGCTAGAAATGAAACCTGCATCTTTATAGGGTATTGCAACAAGAGAGGCACTACCCATGAAAGAAGGAGGGGTGGGAGAAAAAAAGTCTTTTAAGACAAACTAGGATAGAAACAGCATGAAGCAGGAAAATAAACACCATGGCCCTGGCATGCAGACAGACTAATGTTTCCATACTCCCTAAAGTTGCATAGATCTTGGAACAAGAGAGGGGGATTGGGGAGGCAGTGAAGTATTTCACAGATCGTGTACACGGCATTGTGTAACACATAAAAATTATACTTTTATGACCTGGCTATGTGGCCAGCCAGCCTGAGTTGAGCAAGAACAGAGAGATAAAATACAACAGTCATAGAACAAAAGATAAAGAGGAAACTGGAACAAACACAGTCAAAGAAAAAGAGCCCCATGACAGGCAGCATTAGCTGTTGTATGTGCGGGTTTTTTGTTTATTTCATTTTTTTCCTCTCTCTCCTCACAAGGACAAAAAGGAAGTGTCTAGCTTGGGTTTGCCTGCACTTTTGCAGTATACTTGGCACTGCGCAACCTGATGGAGGGAATCAATGATGAACTGTTCCAGACCTTCACCTGCAATAACATAGCCACACCAACCAGGCCTTTTCCGATCAGAAGAGGGACCTACCTAATAACAACGTATTGCTTGTAAGTGGCCTAGGAGTCCTCCTCACCAGGTAGTACAACCGTGTTGTAAGTGAAAGGAAGAGCAAACCCTATGCAGAAACAAACTGAGAACCTGAAACTTGCTCCTCTGCCCAGCCAATAATCTCTCTGCAACTCTGCTGGAATAAAAAAAAAGGCATTTCTTGCACTATATTAGACCATTCCTTATGGATTTGTGTCCCCATTTTGCCCAGCAGAAGTTTCTAAGTCATCCCTGTGTGTTCGCTCATGAGAAAGGCAGACGCAGAAGTGGGTCTGATACTGGGGGTTCCCAGACAGCAGCACAATACCAAAGGAAATAATTTTCAAAGAGCCTATTTCAAAGTCTTTGTTTGGTTTACATTAAACACATAATTAACTCAAATACCTGAACAAACTGAGAAGAAAGCTCTGAAATCAAAGATTTACAGAATTGCCAACCATGAAAGTTCACAAGTCAGGTTCTGAAACAACCACGAAATTGGCTTAGAAACATAAAGATCACCTGCCTCTGGTTCTCCTTTACCTTGAGCTCCCTGTATTGGAAATCTAGTAGTGGGCAGAAGCGAGGATGTGACTTTGTGGTGCTGTAACTTCTGCATACCTGCTCCCTCAAGGGACAGCATCCTCCTTCCTCCTGGAAGTGAGCAGGCATGGGAGGAGCCACAGCTCATATGATGCTCATACACTTCTCCACCCACCATGGGGTAACCGTGTGGCTGTGATTTTCCCGACTACAGCTAAGTTTCTCTTGCAGTTCTGGTTACCCTGACCCTCTCAGCTGGGCTCTCACAACAAATATCACCTGGATGTTGCAGCTCCGTGTCCTCAGCCCACGCAGCTTCCCAGCTCACGTGGTATTATTGCACCTGCAAAACAGGACAGCAACAGCTGCTCTTTGAAGAAAGGTGTGTGAAGGCCTAAATTAAGTGTCAACCATTGCATGAGCTTAATGAGGACATGATTTGCAATCTACTTTTCTCATCCTCCCTACCACTTTCTTACAAGGCAATGGAGAAAGCACATCCCAGCCTCCCCATCATGCTAAACTAGAGGGCCAGGTCTTTTTCTGACCAGTGTCAGAAAAAGAATAACATGGGCAATAATGTTAATAAAGCCTCAACTGGATAAGAAGTGAAGGAGACGGGCCTTCCCAAACCATTCCTAGGGTAGCTGTGAGCAAACAGTAACAGCACGAGGATTCAAAGCACAGCTGAGCAAAAAACTAGAGATGTGAATGAGGCTGCCCAGCTCCAAACAAGTTAAGAGAGGAGTGCAGATGCCCTGCCTGCAGTTAAGGACTGCTCAAGTGATGCAGTCTGGGCTGCCATGCTATTCCCTGCACTGTGGTCTCCCACCAAGATTGGCCAGGGTAGCAGCACTTCTGACATCTGCCCTGAACTGCTGTCCCTCCCCTTGCTGGGCTGTATCTCCCCTTCTGCTCGTTCCCTTTCAGCATGGGAAACCCCGCATCAGCAATGGGATAGGCTTGCAGGGTGCAAGGGAAAGGGTCAGGCATCAGTCAAAACTCTCCAGCCCCAAGACCAAAGGTTGTCCTACCTTGGACTACCAGGACAAGCTGCAACAGCAGGTCTTACCTATTGCTAAGCAAACACCCCTTCCTCTCCCCAACCTAGCACCCCCCTGCAGCAAAGGTATCCCAGGCTAGAGATCAACCTTAGGCCTGCTTGTGATCCCACTGAGACAGACACTGCTCCATGGTGTATTTAGTTCAGAGAGGAGAGGCCAAAGCCACGCCATGCAACACATGGACAACACAGAGGTGGTTCCACGTGCCTGGTGTGACACTGTATGAACAACAGTGCTAAACTCCAGCTGGTTTGCCAACACAAAGGCACTTGTACAAGGGCCTGCACTAGCCTGTGGAGCTCCCTGCAGGAAGCTGTGCTGACCCTCACCTGGTCTCAAAGAAAAAGAAAGAAACAAAATCAAACACTTTTCCCAATGCAGAGGATGGGCCCCTATTTCTGAGGGCACTGAGAGGTCCACTGGGATACTTTTCCAACCAGTGTTTACTTCTCAGCTTTACTCGGAGCACCCCTGCTTCCCCCAGGGGATCACAATTTTCTTCTTAACAACAACAAGTTTAGTCACTGAGCCACAGACTGCCCTGGGCTCCTGCGGGCAGCCCAGCCAGGGGCAGAGAGCAGACATCCAACGGTTCAGTCTCTCTTAGGGTAGAGTCTGCCCCAGGCTGCCCAGAGAAAAGGAGAGGGGTCAGCCCAGGACAGGTCTGAGTTTAGGATGTAGCCTGAACTACAGCTAGCAAACTCTCCTGAGGGCACAGGCAAAGGCATGGGCTGCACAGAGCAAACGTGAGAGTCTCTGGATAGAGAGCACTTACCTCACGTCCCAGCCTGTGCTCTTGCTGCTGGGATAGCCACCCGAGCAGCCAGCCTGGCACCCTGCACACCACTCCGTCTCACCTGGGAGAAGTTCAGCCCATTGAGCGGGTGGCACTGCTCCTCCACTTTCTCCACAGCACCCGTTTGCTTCCTCAGCCGCTCCGCTTCCTGGGCCAGGTACAGATCCAGGACGGGCACACCTCGTGACTTGATGTCTACCTCTGTCAGAGAGTTCACCATCAGCATCACCCACACCGGCCTCTTCCGCTCCCAGTTGCCAGCAATGGCATTGAAGAGGTAGTCTGCGTACAGCCCTTTGCCCCGCTGGTCTGGGGTCATCCAGGATGGCATCATGAGCTTGACGTACTCCAGGTGCCGCTTGAGCCGGTGGTAGATGTCACGGGGCAGCACGTCCTGGAGGTTCTTCCCCTGTGGCAGGAGCTGGCAGCTGGTGAGAGCTGAGATGGTGTAGGGGTCAGTGAGGTCCAGCTCGAAGTACACAATGTGGCTTTGCTGGAAGGCCTTCTTGGAGTTCTCTGGGATGAAATCCCAGACACGAGTGTATGGGACGTGGATGGTCCCAAAGAAGTAAGACGGGGGATCTCTCTTGATGGTCCACAGGAAGGAGTTCAGTTCACTTTGCTGGGGGAGAGGGAGACACAGCTGAGTAAGTACAGACATTTATGCTGGGCCGCTGCAGCACAGGGCTTAAGGAAAACATGGTGCCAAGCCAGCAGGTCACCTGGCTCAGCAGCTTGCCAGCATGGACTTTTCCTAAAGCAGCTTTGCTCACAGAGAGTCCTCTTTGACCACTCTTTTTCTCAGGTCTTGAGGTCAAAATTTAATTTTCAGTAATTAAAAACACAAGAAGATTGGCCTTGGCTTTCTCCTCCTGAAAGGCATCACTGGGTCTTCTTAACAGTAATGCCACCCAGGCTTATCCCTCGGATATCTGCCAAAACCAGCAGCAGAGCATAGCCCAGGCAGGCTATGCTCCAGGCAAGGCGCTTATCCAGCTTACACCTTTTATCAAGTCAAAAGCTGGCATCACTTTGCTGAAGCAGAGCAGGACAGCAGGGTTTCAATCACCTTCACCTAGACACCTCTCACTTCAGCACAGCAAGGCACCTTTCATCAAAGAAACTGCTGTGACACTTAGTCAGAGGGTGCCACCGCATCTTGGGGGAACTTGCCGCTTGGAGCGAGACACCAAACAAATGAGTGACACAAAACACGTCTGACAGGCAGACTTGCTGGAGCAGGCAGAACTACAGTTTCACAGGGATGTAGCACACGGATAGACAGACACACAGTCAAGACCCCTCACAGCCCAGTTCACCTCTTTCTTAAGGAGCACAGAAGCACATGCAATACCTTGGAAAATAAGGGAAGAACTTCTGCAGGCCAAACTCGGACTGTGGTTCTAGGGCATACTTATTTAAACACAGAGGACGAAAAAGCTGCTTTAGGTTAGCTTTTAAAATCTCCCAAAACCCACAGCCATCAGAAAGTCAGTATCAGACTTCAAGTTTGTTGCACTGCAAAATGTGCCTCACAGCATCCCCAGGAATACCAGAGCACAGGGCCGTGCTCAAGCCCCAAGCAATCCCACTGGACAGGAGAGCAGATGGGGCAAAATGAATCCTGCTTGGATCCTGCCAAGTCACTTCACACCAGCAGCAGGCATGACCTCCATCACTGCACTGGTGCAGTGATCTTTACTGGAGCGATGGACACAAACAGTTCCTGTCTGTCCACGCAGACAGGAAGAGGTAGCCTTTGCGTGTCTAAGTAAGAGGACAGGCTTCCAGATGCACTCAAACATCTGGTCAGCCTTTAGCCAGCAGATAACTCTAACCTCAGGTCTGAGGCTAAGTGTACATGTGTGCTGATCTAAGAGCCCGCCTGACTGCCAAATGCAGAACAGGTTGCTTGGAGGAATTTATTAGAAGCACGCTGCCTATAAATTTCTGATACTAAAGGCCCAGGGTCAGAAAGGTTAATCCTAAAGACTGCTCTGCAATGGCTTATCCCAGACAATCTTCTCCATCGGTTCTCTACGTCAAACCCAGGCCACAGATCGGGCAGCACTTCAGCAAAGTGCTACCACCAGTCCAGCTTACCAGCATGGACCGACGTACCAAGTATACTCCAAAGAGCTCTTCAGACACTTCCGCAGCACATTGAGAGTCTGAGGGATATCTCAGACCTTGGTAACACCATGCTACAACTCTGGATCCCGTATGACAGTCCTGAAATGCACTCCTGAATTACAAACCATAAAAACTCTCCTGAAGACCATGGGAAGATGGGAGAATAAACATGATGCAGCACTGAGAGGTAAAGAAGATACAGGGCAACAGGTGAGTGTGAATCTGACATAGACCCAGGAAGAAAAGAGGAAAATGAATACACAAAGTAAAACAGGAGGGAAAACGAGATGGGGTTCTCTCTTGCCATTTGTCAGGAGGGAAAAATGGAAGGACACACCGCTGTGGTGAGAAATGAACTGGAAGTAGTTATCAGACAACAAGGAGGAAGGACCAGAAATACAAGCAAGTGAAAAGACAGAAGAGGCACCTGGAACAGGCATGAGGTCAGGAGGTCAACAGTCCTTCACGTCGCACAAGTCTGATCATGTACATGACAGTGCACAAGAACAGCCACAACCGCAAAGAATCAAAAGGAACAAGTGGTCACCAGCCTGCTTAAAACTTCAGTTCGGCTCCTGAATAAACCCAGCCAGAAGGCTCAAGCTCAGATGAATGGTACCAGGCTTTAACGTAGATCATCAGTGCTGCTTCAGACTACTACACACAGCCCAGCTAGAAAAGTGTTTAGCACTGCACTCTCACTTTTTTTGCTCTGCAAACTTTTACAACTGGATACTGAAAGCAGAGTAATACTGCCAGCTATTAGTGGTACCACTGAGGAAATCACACAGGCCATCAGGCACAGAGCAAATAAAGTCTTCCTTTAAAGACCCTGCAGCACAGGCAGAAGAAAGCAGGCTGAGACCTAGCAAAACTTCTCACACATTCCTAGAGACTGAGACCTGGCAAAGCAGAGTGGCTGGGCACTCTTGCTGGCACTTTCACACCAACCGGAGCAGGCATGAATTAGGCAACCTACTACAAACACCATCCAGGTCTCCCTTCTCAGAATTCTTGGAGACAGCGTGAGGGGCTGTAAAACCTCCCCAGACCCTGCAGAGCCCTGCGAACAGCCCGCTACTACTTTGTGTGAGAGGAGATGGGGCAAAGTCCTTGGTGTGCCTGAGCAGGTCTGTGCTTCACCTGCTCTACCTTCTGGCACTCTCTGTGCACCTTCTGGAGTTCACACAGGTTTCACTGCAGCTTCAGAAAGGGAAAAGCACAGGTATAATCCCTCCCCAAGACCATAAAAGGGGAGCCACTAAACAATGCTGCAGGTGGCTGTGAGATAGCGCAGGAACAGTGCCGAGGCTTATTCAGCATCGCAGCATACGCCACCACTGGCAGCGCCTCTCACCTCACTTCCCTGAGAGAATGCAACAGACAAAGGTGCTACAACTCAATTTTCCTTTGCAGTAGAATCCTTCTATATAACTGTTACATCAGAAAGGGGTGCTTTAAAACCAGCATAAATTACAGTCAAATTGGAGGCTTAAGTAAGCAGGGTTGTATAGCTCTAAGAATTTCACTTTCAGCAGCAAAACAACAAAAAGTCCAGTTTGCATATAGACAAGATGCATATTTCTGTCTCCACTCTCCAGTTTATACGTGGTACTCAATGCATTACTTGTGATGGGAAAAACTAGGAGCAAGGGGAAGAAATAGAGGGTCAGCCTCTGAAAGGGAGCAGCAGTCCCGTATGAGAACACTGGTCTCCCAGTTTGCAGCCACACCAAGATCCGAGGCAGTGTCACACTAGCCACACCACACCTCCACAGTGCCTCAAGTTTAACCTCCCACTACGTAGTCCCAGATCAAGGTATTTCTGAACACCCAGCACTATGGCACGGTGCCTGCTCCCCTGCCTCACCTCCCCAGGTGAGCAACAGCTGGCTGTGAATTGATTCAGGGTATCAGCCCAGCCAAAAAATTCCTTGGAACAAAGAAGAGGAAAGACAAAGACTTTTCCCCAACCAGCAGGGGAATGAGGGAGAAGGAAAAGCAGCTGCTCAAGCTGACACTGTCAGAGACAACGCAGTAGGACCTATGGGATCCACTCCCTACAAAAAGACCGGTAAAGCCTCCCTTCCCATCCAGGGCTGCACCGGGGACAAACTCCACTGCCCACCATGCAGTGCAATGGGGGCATATAAGGCCAGACAACGCTTCCCTAAAATGAGGGGACAACAGTGTCAGGCATTGCCGGAATCCTGGAAAAACATGGTGCAAATCAAAGGTTTTTCTTCAGGAGCTGAGGGTGAGTCTAGGCAAGAACAAACAAAAAACTTGAAGAAAGGAAGAGTAAAGCAATGCATTGCACATCAGTAGCTGAAACCAGAGCATGCCAGTCCCATATCCCAAAATTTGCCCTCTAATCACATAGCTGGTTGTCCACAGGTGGCATTGAAAACTCCCATGACCTCCTGCCTTCCTTCCATCTGCTTCAGCAGAACACAGGCTCTGACCAAGAGGTATTTTTATTATCTTTACAATAGGTTTCTTCTTTGAAGATTTAAGAAAACCCATGCCTCAAATTCTGTTGATTTTAACTACCCCCAGCAACTTGCCTTTCCAGCAGTATTTATAGATCCACCATAGGGTGCAACCTGTGGTCTTCAAATAAGCAAATACTACTGTGTTTGTCAGACATCATGCATTATTTCAGTTGAGGCAGCAACGATTCTGTGGAAGAGTGGTGACAAAGACGATCACAGAAAGTGTCATCTTTCTTTCAGTGGTTCCCAGTAACAGGACGAGGGGTAACGGGCACAAGCTGGAACACAGGAAGTTCCAATCAAATATGAGAAAAAACTTCTTTATGGTGAGGGTGACAGAGCACTGGAACAGGCTGCCCAGGGAGGTTGTGGAGTCCCCTTCTCTGGAGACACTCAAGACCCGCCTGGATGCAGTCCTGAGTAATGTGCTCTAGGCAATCCTGCTTTGGCAGGGGAGTTGGACTAGATGATCTCTAGAGGTCCCTTCCAACTCCCAAAAATTCCACGATTCCGTGATTCTGAGAAACTAACTCAAATTGGGTCAAATGATGTACTGACTGTCAAGAGTAAAATTATGGTAAACATCCAGGAAATAATGCAGCAAAAAACAGGGGAACAAAGAATGCCCCTCGTGGCAGCACTCTGAATATCTCAAAGAAGAGCATGGGAGTTTAGAAACCAAAAAAATTCAAGAGGGAAGGCCGTGGTGATGGGAACAGAGGCTCAGAGGGGAAGGAAAACTCCTGTCCAAAGACTAAGGAACTGGATGTGAACTCCAGACAATGGAAAACCTACACTGGATCTGCTTCCTTCTACATCACTTCGGCTTCCTTCCATCTTCTGTCTGTCTCATCTATGTAGACTATACATTTTTGCAGCACTAAGTGTATAACTCGCTGTGCAGGTAACTGCCCCTCTGTGGTTTCGGTGTCTTTCAGGACCCCTCACCCTCACGCCTACTACTTGGCTCCACAGCCACATCTTCCAAACTTCAGCCCAGGATTGCACTGTTTCTCAACCCACAATATTCTCTTACATTTTTTTGCTTGCTACAGAAGCCAGAGCATGTGGCACTCAGTATTTCACCCAGGCAGGCAGCCCTATAACCCTCCCTATATGGCTTTTCCCCTCCCTCTTATCTACCCTGGTGCCGTATCTTGTCATGTTCATTTATACCTAATTGAGGCAAAGATTGTGCCTTTACTCACCATGTAAAGTGCCCCATGCATCTATGGTAATGCACACAGAAATGGTAGGCAATTTTTTAATAGTCACTCTCTTCAGCTTTTGCTCAGCTGTATTACATGCACATTACATGAGAGCATATATTATATGCTCTCAAACTCAGCACAAGACTGTAAGCAGAACTCACCTGGGGATAAACACTGCACTGGCTACAATTATTAAAAGAACACACATTCAGTCTCCATTTGCCAGAAATGAAAAATAAAAATAAAATTATTAACTAAAAAGTCAAAGGTTGAGAGCAGACAGATTACTTGCTCTGCTGAAGTGTACATATGGGGAAAGGTAGCCTTTTAAATTAATCGGTCCCCTATCAGGAACAACATCATAAAATACTAACCAGCTACAACCACAAGCATTCTGCTGTTAGCCCCTGGATTCTGGCTTTAAATTTACCTATACACTGCAATGTTAAGCAAAAAGAAAGTACCACCAGACCACATTACTTAGTAACTGGAAGATAACCCAAAGCATTCCAGCATACTTTATTTTATATTAACTGTTTTCAAAGCCTTTCTTTTTTCCTAGTAAAAAAAAAAAAAAAAAAAAAAAGAATGATGGGGTACATTATTGGTTCCAGCTTTAACTACAATTTGGAGTGGTGATGAGAAAGCCCCCGAAGTACTGTATGTTCATTCCTTAAAATAGCAGCTTCTCTCTTTCAGGCAGTGATGCACATATTTCTTTCACGACAGAAGATCTAGGCAACCTGACAAAAAGAAGGTGTATCCGTAATCTAGAGGGGTAAGAGAAGAGATCCCATTAAAAAATTAAGATAAAACCAAACAAAAAAGCCCTCCCTGATGATGCAGGGACAAGGAGGAATGTTTTTTTCCCCAAGGGGTTGGTGTAAATATTCGTAAGGATACACTAAACAGCTTTGTAAATAAGGCAGATGCTGCCATTCCTAGACAGTGTGGTTACTGCCACTGTCCCAGTGACCCTACGGAACAGCCTGCCAATACCAGAACTACAGGTGGTCTCACATTTTAGTGACAGACTAATCAGCAGATAATGACATACCATTAACACGTTTTACCTGCAGTTTTTCCTGTAACTGGCAGAAGTCCAGTCAATGGCTCCTGAGGAAAATTCCCTGTGTCCCACCAAATCAGTGAATTTCCATTTCCAAAAGCACAGCTTCTGCTGCTCAGGCTCTCAGGGGTTGTCCCCTTCCTTCCTGCTCACACTAGCTCCTTGCAGTAGATTCACGCCAGCCCACAGCTTTTGCACTTTATGCCCCAAGGGGAAGGGGGAACCGGCTCCAGAGGCTTGACCTGGCTTTATGGCAGTGTCACAGCTGGCCACCTATAAATCCAGTTAACAAACTGGTTCCAGGCACAAGCAAATTGGTGAGCACCCTCCCCCAAGGTAGGGTTAAGCCCTGTCTAACAGAGGAGCTCAGGCAGACAACTCCGGTGAGGGACATGTAGCTTGGCATATGGTTGAATTGGCAATGCCTTAAATCCTAAGGAAGAGACATCTCAGCCTCCATGGCTGCAGGGGGGCCGGCTCGCTCGGCTGGAGGCAGCAAGGCCCCTAGACCAAGGGGGCTGTATGTAGGTGCACATGCAGGTGAGAGAGAAAAGAAAGATCACAGAGCAGACCTTCTTCAGAGTTGCAAAGCTTTCTCGCACCTATCCTGCGGTTTGACCGCTGTGGCTTTCCCACTTCCTCAGTGCAGCAGGTCTGCACTCAACTTTGAAGGGCGACCAGCTCCCTTAACAGCTGCGCTGGAGAAGGTAACCCTGTCTGGGCCAGGAGATGAACACAAATGGCAAGACACATGCCCCAGGAGCATCTCATGTGCACAGCACCTCCAATCAGGCTGCTTCCAGGTCCAAGCATATGCCAACAGGCTGCATGGATGGTCTGTTAACACTAACAGAAGCATTAAGACAAAGTAACTCCAGGGAGGCTTTTCCTACACGATTTTCTGTACGTTTATCTCAGAAACTTTAGCAAGAACCGCTTTTTCTCAGTGTCTTGATTTTTAATGGAAATGACACCCAGCCCACAAGCTTTACACCGGCCACTGCACTCATCTGCACTTAACCAGCCCACTGGAGCCTGATCAGCCCATGCTGCTCCTAATTACTACAGTCCGGCTGATGACGTTACAGGATGAGCAAAATCTAACATAAAACTACATTTCCACTTGAGGGGCACGGCCATTTGCTGGTCCGAACCTGCTCCACCACTCCGGACGTTCATCAGTAAGGCAAGAAAGAGGCTACCCAAACGGAGAGAGGCTGGCACAAGTCGCCCCAGGCGAGCCCCTCCTGCTGCGAGCGGCGCAGCTCGTCCCACAGGGCGCTGGCGAAACGTCGGGCTGTGGCGCATCCCGGGATCTTCCTCCTCCATCAGCGCCCACCCGGCGCACAGCCCCGAGCTCCCACCCTC
>VWZL01001922.1:297658-322367 GCA_013396915.1 Stercorarius parasiticus | reverse complement strand
CTTCCCTTCCCTTCCCTTCCCTTCCCTTCCCTGCCCTGCCCTGCCCTGCCCTTCCCTGCCCTTCCCTCTTCCTTCTGAAGCCCTTCACTAGGCTGGAAGAGAGATGCAGGAGCAAGCAGTCCTGGAAAACCAGGTGGATCCTGCTCCTGTGCATATAAGAATCCACATGGAAAGCCGCTGGAAAATCTGAGCCCCCCAGGGGGGATCCACAATGCGTAAAACCTTCAGTTTGCATAGGTGGATTTCTGATGTCTTCCAGGAAATATCAGGACAACTTTGCTGTGGAATTAACTGCAGAAAATCTAAAATGGGCAGAAATTAATTTAATTCAGCTTATCTTTAAAATTAGCATGATTTTTTTCGGGATGTCTTTGGGGTAGAAAAGGTATCCTGATTTTTTAGCAACCATAATTAAACATTTCCACAAAGAGGGGAGGAATTTTCTGAGAGAATACACTTGTTTTGTCCTGGTTTTCTAACTGGCTCTGAAAAAATATTAGCAAAGCTGTCAGGGTTGAAGACACTGTGTAGGTAACACTAACTTTTTACAAAATGTTGTCTTAGCAGTGTGCAAGCAGTGTTTTTTTGTAAAAACAAATAAATCCATGGTGAACATCTGCCTGCCTGCCTGCAGTTACTAAGGCAGAAACAGGCCCCCAGAGTCCATCATGGAAGTGAAGCTCCAGCACAAGGGAAACCGCGTAGTTTTGATAACAGCTTCAGTGGGGCTTTTTTTTTTTTCCTCAGGGTGGTGGAGCTCCAGTCAGGCATTTGTGGCACAACAGAATTGCTGTGCACGTGCCAACTCATGCAGACCTGACTTCTGAGGAGCATTTGAATGTGTTCTTGCACGGCAGTAAGACACTAGTGATCCTGCTGGGTTATTTGCTATACAGACATGCAACAGCAAATGACTGCCCCTGCCTCAAGGCATTTAAAGCTCAGATCCTGTGAAAATTTACATAGACACTTTGCTTCATGCATTGCAAAACATCCCAGGACAATTAAAGCAAAAGCACACTGAAAATGTTTCATGCAGTTTTGCATTAGCCTTGAGTTCTCTTAAGAGACCGCATAGCTGGATATGAGCCTGTCAGTGATTATCCTTTAGCTGACTGCAGAGATTCTTCTTTCTTGTCAGCTCATCAGTGCAGCAGAGCTGAAATTAAGTTTCTATTCCAACACTGTTTTCATCAGTAATTTTCTTTTAGTCAGCACTTGTTTTGCTTTCAGTCAGCTGGGAATTTTCTTTCCCCCTACTAAATATTGAGGAAAATTACTTCAGTTTCTCATCAGGATTAAAAAAAAAAAAAGAGCCAATAAATATGCTTTCTACTTGTTCCAGAAAATGGCACAACTCTAGCTTGACAATACTTAATGATGAATTTATTTGCTGAAACAGCATTTTTGGGGTCATGAGGGGGGACTAATAGTCCTTTAGTCATGGCTATTGCACCTAGCTTTGCAGGACAGGTAATCTTGAGGAGCTGGGAAAATGTTCAACCCATATCAGTTAGAGTGACCATGTCTGCTGGAAATGCTGTGTAACTTTCTTAGCCAGTCTGGGTCTGATTTCTACTCTCTCCACTGAGAGCTCTGTCCAGGACTTCAGTGACCACAGGATTACTCCCTAAATCCTGTGTTAAGGATGTGCTACAAACAAAGGCCCAATTACCTCCTTTGTGCCCACTATGATGACATAAACTGAATTTTTTTTATCATCAGGATATCTTTCAAGTAAGTGAATTGCCAGGGACAAGAAAGCAGCAGGAGCATCTTCAAGCTCCAGACCAGGAGGGTTTTTGGATGCATGCTTAACTTGAGGCAGATGGACAGTACCACAGCTGAAACAGATCTCCACTTTGAGGCTGAGATCTAGTTGGACACCCCGTTGTGCAGAAAATAAACCCAAACCAGAATAATCAAAGGAAGCTAAACCGTCCATTGCTCTACGTGGTTATTACTGAATACATGTGAAACCATTTAAGAAGGAAGTTCCTGTGGAGATAGTTCTTCTCCAAGGGTATCTCCCCATCATGTGAAGGTGAAAGATCTGGTACCAAGCCATCTGTACCATGCCATTAGCAAGCCAGGACCTGGTACCAAACCATTAGCAAGCCAGCCCATTCTTACCTGGACCCCAGGCCTATGCACTAGAACTACTCCACCATGTTTCTTTGCCTTGCAATGGTGAACAGGACTCCTACCTAGTTGCCATGGCTATCTGCAACTATTTTAAACCAAAGCCTCATTTTTGGAACCTCAGAAGCATTTGCTAGGATGAGCCATGAGCTTTCACACTTCATGGTGAGATTCTGGATGGAAAAGCCTAATTCTAACATATGAAGCAGAAGGACTTGTGGACCTCATCTAGCCTCCTTTCAGCCAGGCTGCAAAATGCAAGAAGGTCCAAAGCAAGACTTACATGAATCTCCGAGGCCTCTTCATCTCCACAGCTGAGAAGCAGCCAAGCTAGCTGCTACTCCCTTATTTTCCTCAGGCCACGGGGCTGGCTTTCATCAGTGACAGAAGGCCACCCACAGGCTTATCTCATCGGTTTTCTTGAAACTGCACATAAAAGGTCAGAGCTACTTTCCTGACTCAGACTGCACAGGTTTGCAGCCCAAGTGCGTACCTGCTCACAAGACAGTGAGGGAGATGTTAAAGAACACTCAGCATTGTTTCCAGTCTTCTTTCTCTGCAGATACAGGGATTTGGGATGTGGTGTTCTTTGCCCCTACTACTCCTCTGATCCATAAAGACGCTCTGACCAGAAGATGGCATCATGATTCCCGTGGAGGCATTCTAAAGGATAGGACTCTGCTTTTCCTAGGTTGGTCTCTTCCCCCTTATCCATCTTCATGAGATTCAGGCCACTTTAGCAGGCTTCAGGCCTCACTAGGTGCCCCAATATCTGTTAGACATTATGAACCACCTGCCCCTGGGTCCTCTTGCTCAATAGCTGCCAACATCACAGGCCAAAAGCAGGGCAACATATAGACTCCACACAAAGCATGCAGACTGGTACCAAGCATTCAGTGGCATGGTGAGCCAGCTCTCACAGCTCTGCACAGAAGGCCGTATGCTTAAATAAAACAAGCTTGGCTCAGCACAGGAAGCAATCTTGCCCAGCTCTACTAGAAGGACTAAGGAAGGTACTAGGTTTTTCTGGACTCTAACTTCCTGTTCCTATATCGCTGATTTATAAATGCCAAACAGTTCAGTATAGAGCATTCAGAAAAGTTACAGGGAGCACTTTAAATCCAGTTAGACAATGTTTCCTCTGCTCTCTTCTTGGTTGTGTCTCTTTCCATTGTGAAACAAGATGACAACAAAGCAAGAATGATCAGCATCTAGATGTGTCAAGCTGTCTCTGGACAGGTACAACAATGAGATGGAGTGACATTCATGCAATTGAAGTGGACAGACAGTGTTTTAATATCAACAGTACAGAGACTGAGTTCAAAAGATAATATGTTTTTTGGGAGAAATGGCATCAAAGACAATAGCATTTCCTAACTGTCTAAAAATTTAATAAAATATTTTCAGCTGAATACCAAGTCTTGTAGGATATATTCTGGTCATTCTCAAGTCAGAAGATCAGATAAATGGGGAAGTGAGGGCAGGAAGAGGTTGCTTCATTTCATCCAGATGTTTGACTGTGAATAACTTGTTAAAACTGAACAATATTTGCATTACCTATCCTGCCAAGTTGGGCCTCTAAAAGCCATGTACAAGCTGGAGCAGGGAACCATCCAGGCTAGTTCCCTACTCCAGCCTGTATATGGCTTTTGCCTGAATAAGAATCCAGGCAAATGCACCCTTGTAGAATTTCAGTTCCTGATGTGGAATGGGGAAAGAGCCCAACATCCCCATTCTGAATTTTGGGACCAAGGATCAAGAATTTTTCTGCTTGTTACAAAACCTGTGGCACTAGAACATGGCTTTGTTCACCACCTCTTTTACCCCCCGACTGCTGTGCACACCTGTTTAGCAGCCTCGCTGCATCTGCTCCTCCTTCAGTCTCTGCATTGCCTTGTTATCCTTCTCATTACTCACATGATTGCTTTCATGGACCTATCTGGCAAAGGAGAAGTTTTCTGCCTGTTTGCACTTAGCACACCCCCAAGATGCTCTGCTAGTAAGGACTTCTTTCTTCCAACCTCTTGCTCCTTTATCCTGTCTGGCAGTGCTGCCAGAATGCCAACTCAGGCCTGGCAGGGTTTGTGAATTTCGGCTCAGTGCCTTGCACACACAGCAAAATCACTTCTAGTCCCAGGCTGTCTGCATTGGGTCCCGTGAAGTGACTACTCACTAGTAGGGTTCATCTGCAGACTGACTAAACCACAGTGGATCCTAGAGCATCAGTTATGTATGGAAGGGGTTTTCTTTACCATATGCTTACATCAAATCATTTTTTCCATCTAAGATAATAACTTTTAAAAAACATCATAACTTAAAAGATATAGACCTCTGATAGGGGGTGGCAGGTAGGGCATGGAGGGTGAGGCCAATGCCTTGGGAAGGGAGCAGGAAAGATGCCACCATTCTGGTTTTGATCATGAATCCTAGGTGTGTCAGAATAGCAAAAAGTGACTCTGTATCCCCCGTGATGAATTCATTGGCAAGGTGGTGATGTTCACCACCTCTTTTACCCCCCAACTGCTGTGCACACCAGTTCAGCAGCCTTGCTGCATCTGCTAGGGCTCTGGAAGGCACAGTGGCTCAAGAAAGCTGGTTGGTATTCAAAGACCACTTCCTCCAAGCTCAGGATCAGTGCATCCCTAAGAGCAAGAAATCAGCCAAGGGACGCAGGAGACCTGCATGGTTGAGCAGGGAGCTTCTGAAAAAGCTCAAGTGGAAGAAGGAAGTTTACAGTAAGTGGAAGAATGGACTGACCCCTTGGGAGGATTACAAGAATGCCGCCAGAGCATGCAGGGATGAAACAAGGAAAGCCAAGGCCTCCTTGCAATTAAACCTGGCTAGGAATGTCAAGCTCAACAGGAAGGGCTTCTACAAGTATATTGGAAGCAAAAGAAAGACCAAAGAAGTAGTGGGCCCACTGTTGAATGAGACAGGAGCCATGGTGACGAAGGATGTGGAGAAGGCAGAGTTACTGAATGCCTTCTATGCTTCAGTCTCTACTGCTCGGCCCAGCCCTCATGAGTCCCAGGCTTTCAGGAAAGTAACAGGGAAAGAAGAAGGCTTCCCCTGGGTTGAGGAGGATCNGGGGCTGACCTGCTGGAGAGCAGCTGGGTGGAAAGAGACCTGGGAGTCCTGGTGGACAACAGGACGACCATGAGCCAGCAATGTGCCCTTGTGGCCAAGAAGGCCAATGCCATCCTGGGGTGCATCAAGAAGAGTGTGGCAAGCGGGTTGAGGGAGGTCATCCTCCCTCTCTACTGTGCCCTGTTGAGGCCACACCTGGAGTACTGTGTCCAGTTCTGGGCTCCCTGGTTCAAGAAGGACAGGGAACTGCTGGAGAGGGTGCAGCAAAGGGCTACCAAGATGATTAGGGTAATGGAGCACCTCTCTTATGAAGAAAGGCTGAGGGATTTGGGTCTCTTCAGTCTGGAAAAAAGACGGCTGAGGGGGCACCTTATCAACACTTATAAATACTTAAAGGGTGGGTGTCAGGAGGATGGGGCCAGGCTCTTTTCAGTGGTGCCCAGCGACAGGAGAAGAGGTAATGGGCACAAACATGAGCATAGGAAGTTCCACCTAAACATGAGGAGGAACTTCTTTACTTTGAGGGTAGCAGAGCACTGGAACAGGCTGCCCAGAGAGGTGGTGGAGTCTCCATCTCTGGAGACATTCGAAACCCGCCTGGACACATTCCTGTGCAACCTGCTCTAGGTGACCCTGCTCTGGCAGGGGAGTTGGACTAGATGATCTCCAGAGGTCCCTTCCAACCCTATGATTCTATGATTCTGTGATTCTGTGTTAGAAACACAAGGGCTAATTCAGTGGGTAACAATTCCAGGGCTGTGATAAAAATCATCCTTCAAGGAATCTCCCTCCACTTGCTCATCAGGAGCCCCAAATATGCCTGGAGTGGAGACCATGATGAGGCTCGGTTTTGCCAGGACATGTTCTTCCTGTGCTGGCACAGGACAAGCTCCTAGCCGGTTCTAAAAACGGCCTGCAGGCTGTAACCCTAAACGCAGGGAGGAGATCGCACTTCCTCACCAAGTGTGTCCCTGGGGCCCCATAAATTACAGAGACACCCTCAGGCATTTGTTTTTCCTGCAAAGCTTGGGCCCGTGTTGATTCCTGATGCTTTCTTAGAAGTGCTCTTTCAGTGCATTTGCGTGAGACGGCAGCAGCATGTGGGCTCTTGCACATATTAAAAGCACTGCAGGACATCTCCTAAGCAAACAGGGGTGTTAATCCTTGGCCAGTCCCCAGTGAAGGAAACAGGATAATTTACACCCGGCTTCCTGGGATTCTCCCCATTGCTCCTGGGGACAGAATTATACCTTGTCACTTCCTGCCTGGGGGTCAAGTCCTGCAGTCTTTAATACACCCTTCTCACTAACCAAACCCTACACAGAGGTCAGCTTCTTGCCGGACTCCAGCAGATTTCTGTGGGCCTGCTCTCTCTGATCCCCTTCAAGAAAATTTGCAATGTAGGGACGGAGACTTAGCATGGGTTTGCCCCTTGTCTGCTCATAGTAAGGCAGTGCCTGCTCACTCCAGAGGAGGCTCTGGTCTCCAGAAGCATTTTCACAATAACTTAGCCCACCCGTCTGTCCTCACACACCCATTCTGGATTCTGAAGGCAGATCTTGTTGCAGATAGTGAAAAGCTGAAGCCATGAGCATTTGCAGGCTGCCTGATGTGTCACAGTGGTCTAATCAGCTTTTGAATTGGTCACCTTGCTCCAACCAACAGAGCACACCCTGTGAAAGAAATCGGATCATATTTGCGGTTTGTGTTTTCAGAAAAGTTGAGGGATGCAGCTCAACAGACTGGTGCTCAAGTTTGCTTGAAAGCTACAGGGGTTTAGGGTCCTTGATACACAGTGGGATGAATATGCTATTACATGTAGTGTTGTGCTGAGATAACAAAGTTAGTTCAAAGGCTGGTAGAGCTGCAAACCTCAGTACTGCAGCCTATGCAGGGACCAGGTTGTGTGGTGTGTCCATATGTCACTGTGCTGAAGTAACTATGCTATTTCTGAACCTGCCTCTGTGATCCATGCTCTGCTTTGGTGGCCAGGGTCATGAAGACATGCTGAATGAGGATTAAAATTGCCCCAAGGTACAGCATTGCAATCAAATGTGCTGATACATCTATGGCACCCACCACCATCAGAAGCGTTATAATTCAGTCTTGGCAAAAGCAGAATGAGGAGTTTAGGACTAAGACTTTCTTACAGTAGATGCCTTACAGACCAAACAGAGACAAGCTGCCCTCAAAACTGGGGAGCCTGACAGAAAGGATAGGAATGTTTCCTTGGAGTTTTAGGATTGGATCCAAAACCTGTCTCTGTTTGTATGATAACTTACTGTTTCTATAGTAAACTCTCTAAAATATTAACAAGAGAGAGAGAATGTCCAGTTAAGAAATATGCAGAAACTCTCTGTACTGATTTCCTCTTATGTTCCACTAAACAACCCATGTTTATTCAGCTAACTAGCTCAAAAGCCTATGCACCTAAACATTTGCCTTTTACCCTAGATGCATCACCAGATGTGACAGAAGAGATCACATCTGCAAATATTGCACTTCAAATCAACATTGCTGAAAATTACTGCCTGATCCAAATCTGTATTGAGGTCCTTCTCACAAACAGACTAGCTTCAACTTACATAAAGATGTCTTCTTAAACTGATTACACGAATACATGAGGGCAACTCAGTCCTAGAAAGCTGGTTTTGCTTGGCTTAAATAAAACAAGAGTAAATCCAGGAAAGTAAATGCATTTAGTCTGATTTAAACATCCTTCTGTTCCTTCGCACAGAAATTCCCACTGCTACATTCTGTATTCTGGCTGTGTTATGCCTACTTTGCCAGGTGAATTAGTTCCTGCCTCTGAAGGCACATCACTCCTCCATCCTGCAAGATGGGCCAATGCTATTGGAAATCTAATGGCAATTGCATTTTCTCAGCTCTTCATTGCACCTTGTGCACTGGAGTAGTGGAGGGCAGGTAGATCCCTACCTGTTTCCAGTTTTCCTGAGTTTGTTCCCAAAGGAGATGAAGAAAACTGCTTCTTTCAAAGTCCTTGAGGACAGAAGGCTGCTCCTCTCTGCCTACCAGCTCCTTTTCTCTCATGACTGCTGAAAAAAAAGCATTGTGGATCTCTGGATGCCTTTTCATTCAGTTGAGACCTTGTGCAGAGCTTCTTGTAGATCACATGCTCACTTTTTCTGAAGCTGGATTTCACTACTGAGCAGAGAATCTTTTACCATCCTTGGTCCCAATTCAGAGAACACATACTTAGAGAAATTTAGACCGTTATTTCCACCCCCACCCCCCCCCCGAGATCAGTCACCGCCAAAACCACTGCAGACACGGGACATCCATGCTGCAGTGGTCAGCTCAGCAGTAAGAGGGTATTTCTTCAGCCAAAGTCACCACACTGCTCCATATGCCCATTTGCACGTCTTCTAGCCATAAAGCCTCTGCTAACTCTGGGGCATGGCTATCTTAAAGGTAGTCTGTAAATACCAACAGTGAGAACAAAGTATCTCAGGTAGTGTCTTGTTATGCAACTGGTTATGCACAGGCTAGGTCGACCCTGGCACCAGAATCCCAAACTAGCTCTGCCGTGGCAGGAGGGAGAAGATCCCTCCAAAATGGCATTGGTGCCTCACATAACATGTGCTCTGAGGCCAAATTCACTTTTGGATCAGCTTCAGAAACTCCGTGTCTTTAGGTGCTTTGCACTGTTCTTCCCCATGCCCATGTTCTTCCTCAAAAGTACATTATTGTTGCTGGAGAAGATCCCAAAAGCTCTCTCAGAGCCAAGCTTGATTTCCACAAGGAGCAAACTGTCTTAGCAGTAATGTTGTTCTTCATTTTCAGTGCTGCATGCTCAGTGAGCAGGATTTAGACCAGAAAGGCACTGGAAAATTGGTCCTATGTCTATCAGTACATTGAGACAACAAATCATTCAACGTTAAGGACTTTTTTTTTTTGGACTGGCCTCCAAAAATTCCCCCCAAATGAAGTACAGTGAGAGCCACCTCTGAGGCCTGGATTACAATCTTCCATTTGTTATTTCCACCTAGCCAGTTGCTGGACAATTTATCATTACTTATTCTTTAGATCAATTAGAGACATCATTTCAAAATCCATACGGTCCATTGCACTGTTGTTTGCTACCAGCAGGCTGCAAGCATCTGGAGCACATTTCTCCCACATGATGGAAGGGAAATATTCTTGCTGGCTTCTTATTTTGTTTATACCACAGAATTACTTAGTTCTGAAACTAAACTGACCAAATCTTTGCTGTTTCAAGTTTAATAGATCGTAACAGGTTGTTCCTACTGCTGATTATTCGAAGGCATTTCCAGTTCTCTTCCTCTTCTACTTTTATGTCATTAATTAGAT
Organism: Stercorarius parasiticus; assembly: GCA_013396915.1. Taxonomy (NCBI): domain Eukaryota; kingdom Metazoa; phylum Chordata; class Aves; order Charadriiformes; family Stercorariidae; genus Stercorarius; species Stercorarius parasiticus. The sequence goes on along the minus strand of VWZL01001922.1, from coordinate 312,806 downwards.
CTGAGCTGGGCACGCGTTCAGCAATCTCACCTTTGTCAGGTGCCAGTCAAAGTGTCCCCAGGCATAAAGGGTAGAAGCAAAAAGATGTCTCAGAGTTTTCCCAGGAGAAAATGCTGGAATGCATTGCTTCTTTGTTCCCAAGGACAGCATTACAAAACAGTGCACTAAGTGGTATTGCCTGGTGCATTGGCCTGTGAAGATGTCTTAGATGTAGATGACCCCATGTCAACATTCCAGTGCCTCATTTTTCCATGGTTGTTAAATGTGAGTAGTTGTTAAGCACTAGTGAGTAGTGCTTCCATGGCTCTAGCAGAGAGAAGCTGCACAAGGGTAAGCACCGTTACCAACACAGCATCATGGCTATGGCATTTCCCTGCCACGTGCCACTAAACTGGTGGACTCTGCTCCCAGTACCTGGGTGAGGAGCATGATCACATCACACTGGTCTGAAGAGGTCCCCTCACTCACTGTCATGGAGTCACAGACTGGCTGAATTTGGAAGGACCTCTGGAGGTCATCTGGTCCAACCCCCCTGGTCCAGCAGAGACACTTAAAGCCAGTTGCCCAGGACTGTGTCTGGGTGGCTTTTGAATATCTCCAAGGATGGAGATCCACCACCTCTCCAGACAACTCATGCCAGTGCTCGGTCACCCTCACTGGGAAAAAATGTTTCCTGATGTTCAGAGGGAACTTCCTGTGTTTCAGTTTGTGCCCATTGCATTGCCTCTTGTCCTGTAACTGAGCACCACTGAAAAGAGAATAGCTCCAACTTACTTGCACCCTCCCTTCAGGTTTTTATACACGTTGAAGAGATCCACACTTTTCTCCCCATTTGTGTTTTTCTGTTGGGGTTTTTTTTGTGTTTTTTTTTTTTTTGTGTGTGTTTGTTTTGTTTTGGGTGTTTTTGTTTTTTGGGGTTTTTTTTGGTTTTGTTTGTTTGTTTGTTTTTTGTGTTTGGGTTTTTTTTTTTATATAGAAAGACCTTTTCTCCAAAGGAGATTTCTTCCTCCAGCTGGCATGATACAAATAGAACAGCTCATCCACACTTACCTGAGCCACAGCCTTTGATGAGTTTCCTTTCCCATGTAGGGACCTGTGATCTCATGCAGGGGATGCCTAGAGAAGAGGGAATTCATCTGCTAGGCCAGCCAGCTGCTGAATGAGTGCTCTACTTCTCTCAGGATTAAAAGGCAGTCTGCAAAGCACTTACCCAGTCATCACAGTCATACTGGGAAGTTTGACCTACTGTGCTAACAAACTATCCTTGAGCTGCAGAGGGAAGTTCATTAAAGGGGTGATGGCTCTGATTTTAAACTGTGTGGCAGATCCCCTCTGTCAGCTATAATAGCCACAGAGTGCCACAAAGCTGTTAAAGCAAGCCTTTATCTCTCTCTGCCTCAGAAATGCTGGGGTTTTAGCAATACTGTCTGTGCAGAAAGATTCCATTGCCATTGCTCTCAGAGCAGCATAAGGAACTAGAGCATGACAGGATCTCAGCAGAGGATTTGGTTGCTGGCTCGCCAGATGTGGCGCATCAACAGCAGTTAGAGTCAGAAAGGTGTCTGAATAAAGATGTCACCTTCTAACTTACTACCTGCTGCTTTTATCATGCCTGGGTGATCACATCTGCCTGAAGACCGCACAACAACATGCTGTTATCACTTCCCACGGTGATGCAGAAGCAGTGCAGAGGTAAGTAAGTGAGACAGATTTTTATTTTGTCCTCTCAGGCACTGTTAGGAGACCTGCTACTGAAGTGAGAATGGCTGAATTCTTCACTAATTGCTAGAAGGGCAGAGACAAGCCCCAGGTCCAGGCCACACCAGCTTGCACATCACATTAAAAAAGCTAACAAAGAGAGTCTTCTTCATCATCATCATGCATGTCTGCACTTCTAGAAGTCACTAAAGAAGCAGTCAGAAGAGCAAGAGTATTTCTGATGAAGACTGCACCATGGACACGTGCACATGACACAGGGCTGTGGGCAGTAGGAAGCAATGAGGTGTGGGAGTGCCCAGCATAAATGCAATCAGGGATTAGCAAGACAGACAATATGACTTCAAACAACAGACTCTGGTACCACAACTATATTTGATTCAACATGATTTAAAAGCCAAAGGAGAAGACACCCAAAAGTGTTCAAATCACTGTCACAGAAACACAGCCAGAAACCTCCCCAGTACTGGTGAGATCCCAAGGCAGTTCCTGGAAGATTTCATTACATGTTTCATTTATGCTTTTGGTGATGGTAGTCACGGATACAGTTATTTTTGCCAGGGACAGCTGTGTTACCGCCTTTTAGAAATGTGGGCTTTCACTCTCCTATCCATATTCAACACCATAACTGCACCATGCAAAAAGAACAACTGCAAAAACGTGAACAGAGGAACAACAATGTAGAGCTAAAAAGGAGGAGGGGTGAGGGTGAGCAACTCTCACTGTGCTATGTAGTTTCTCTTTTCCTACTGGTTGGTTACCCAGCCCGATCAACTGCAAGTCTATCAACTGACATCTGATGTGTTTTGCAGATGGATCAGCAGCGATGCATATCTGACGCACAGATGTTTCAACTTGGATTTGCTAGCTATCCAGGAATCAGCCAGAATCCCAATGCTGATCATTTGCAGATGTTTCAAGAAGAAAGAAATTTCTCCGTCCACTGCAAATAGATTTATACTTTTTACTCTTGGTCAGCCACAGCAGCAGTCTCCTATGGAAAGCAAAGTGGGACTCTCAGCTAGGATGGTGGGGTTTTGCAAGTAGCTGCATTGTAGGTATTGCTCCTTTGAAACAAAAATCCCTGAAGCCATTTCTGAAGTATGAGGAACTTTGTTTTACCTGTTCAAAAAAGGCACCTTTGATTATTGCCAGCACTGAGGGCTGTGTTTGAAATCAGTTACAACTGCTAAACTGGCTTCTTCATTCAGTGGGCAGATTCAACCAGCCCCCGGGAGAGCATGTCCAAGGGCCTGTGGAGTCAAGGGGCAGCTACACTCAGGGCTGCAGCTGGGGTGACACACACCATCAGCCTGGCAGCAGTACTGAAAGCACTAGACTCTTTAGCTTAGCTTTGACAATATCTGCACCATCAGTTCTGGTTCCTGAAAAATCATGGGACAGGCCTGAAAATATCAGATAGAAAAACAAAAGGAGGTGAAATTTGTTTTATGTGGTTTTGAGTGCTTGATGAAACCAGTCTTCACATTCTTCTTTGTGATCACAGCTGTTATCAGTGCCTGCTTTATGAAAACTGTGGTTGTCACCAATAACTGTGTGACTCTGGGCTTGGGAAGACAATACATAGACTAAATATGCAAAGTCTTATTTACCTCCAAGGGAGCTATCAAATCCTGCACCAAAAAAACTTCTGAAGGCAGGAAAACCACATCAGAACTTCTCTGTGGCAGGGAACAGTGATACTAACTAGCTGTGGGATGGAGACTGTCTCAGGAGCTCAAACAGCATGCCTCCTACACCGTTTGTGCTCTCCGAGTGCTAGGCTGCTGGCCTTCTCTGTGCCCACGACACTCACACAGCAGACTCTGAAAGATGTAGATTCAACTCTTGCTCTTCCTGGCTTGCAAGGGTCAAAAGCAGGCAGCATTGGTCCTCAATGAAATAACTACTGTGTCATTCAGAGAAGTGATCCGTCATGCCCTTTCTCCTTCAAACATGCAGTACATCCATTTCAGACAGTTACAAAGACAAACCTGCCCTTCCTGATAACAACCAGGCATATCCAAAGGCCACCATCTGCTGAAGTGAAGCTAATCTTCAGCCCTGCACGACCTGCATTCATGTTGCCATGTAGAAATTAAATCATTTCAGAGAACTGTTGAATAATCTCATTTTGGCAAGGATCAAGTCATCTGATCTCTTTTTCCTGCACTTCTAAATAGCATTTGCAAACATTTGTTGACTATCAGACTTCACCTGTTTATGACAGAGATGTCCCAGAGACAAGCTAAAGCACTCAAACTCCTTCCTTATGGAACATACTCAATACATGGCGATGAGCAACCAGGTCTCCACCACTTGGTTCTTTACAAGCAATTCCATTTAGAGGCCCCTTTTCAAGTCTGGCCTGTGACAATGTACCCACAGAAATAAAGACCACAAAAAGTACTTGAGGGAGCAAAGGCCTGTGGGACCAGATTGAAATAAGAAGGGCCTTAAAATAGGAGGGGATTTCTTAGTCCCTCTGGTTTCCATACACACACCTATGAGCTCAGAGCAGGAGATGAAAAAACCAAGCCCATGTGCATACTGTGTGGTGCTCTCAGGTTGACAAACCTCAAGACATTGTACCCCTGCAGGATTGTCCCCACCAAGTCCTTCCAGCCTGCACCTCTTTTGCAGACCTCCGTGGAAGTTCTATGGTAGGGTTTAGTGTCTGAGGGGGTGTCACCTCCACAGTAAGAGTGAAAGCAGATCCATTTCCCAATTGTAGCTGGTAGCAGACAGGTTGATGGCATGAATCAGTCTGTAGGCATGGAGCTGTCATCCCCAAAGGGAAATGGGCACTTTTTAAACTATCATCAGATCAGAAAAGCCCTTTGGCTTTACCCTGCTTTGGCCTTTGTTTGCTGCAATCCTTAAATAAGCAGAGTAGCCAACAAGGGTTTTCATGTGCTGAAAAGCTAGACATGGACACCACTGCTTTGGTGATGCAGCACTGGGAGCCTGACCCCATGATACTACAGTCTCACATCACTGGGTACCTCAGGACTCCTACAATCAGGCTAGGCTGCTAAACGCCATGTGAGGAGAGCAAGGGAACATGGGCAAGCAACTGTTTTGCCCTGTTTAAGACACAGACTGTGCACAGGGAAACTCTTTTGCAGAAGATGGAGGTGCTGCAGGCAGTAGCAGCTGCAGGAAGGAAGCATGGGATATGTTGGGAGCCTGGGCCCTTGACAATGCCATCAGCACGCTGGCAACCGTCGTCACTACCAAAAAAGAAGGATAGGAAAGATCCTTGAAGTAATTTTGCAGTTATGAGAGAGAGTTACTACATCCACAGCTGTGTGTAGCTCCCCCTTGCCCACAGCAACACTGGAGGACATGGAGGACCACCAGCTGGCTTGAAGATGGAGGAGGTGGTGGAGATACTGGTGTATGGGGACAGCTACAGGGGGACAGGACCAAGCTCTCAGTGGAAGAAGAGAGGCTTCACATGAAGTTGGAGTTTCGTAGCCAGGTATGTTCACAGCCAAAGGAGACCATAAGCCACTGCATTTGAAACAAGGCTTAATTGTTACCTGAACATAATACTTACAAATTGGTCCCATGATGCTGCTAACTTCAATTTCAATTTCCAAGGTGCCCAGCTCACCCAGTCCTGCCAGCAGTCACATCTCAGGGTCTCCAGGGTGCTCCGAGCATGGCTAAATGCGGAATTGGCAGGACTGCACAGGGTTTCATCAGAAGATGTCATGTGGAGAAGAAGGGGCAGGGAAGGCTTTAGGCTGGCATCTCCCCACTTCTCTTTAAATTATGCAAATACTTACTGTGCCGAGGTACCAGAAGGCACAGCATAATTTACTGGTACAGCATAGAAATGTTGCTAATCTGACACAGCTTCACGTAGGCTTGCTGAGCGGTGTTTCTGGTTCCAGGAAAGTGTACTTGGGGAAGGACAGCAGGTCACCAGTCTCCCTTCCCCTCCGTTATAACATATCCAGTATGTAGAGTTACTCGCCAGCCGAATGTGGAACACTTCCGAGGTGTGTATTATATTACTCTCAGCCTACTGCTCCTTTGATCGCACAAGTCCTGCATGTCCTTTTCTGTACAACTTATATATAGCGCTTATGTTGTTGTTGTTGCACTCTTTCTTCACCACAAAGTGGTGCCAGCAGTGAGCCAATTACAGGGAAGCCTTGTCAGTCAGAGAGGGCACAAGTGCCCCACAAAGTCAGCAGTAGGAGGGAGTGTGTACAACCTCTGCCATTATTTGCCATGACAAAGCATGTTGTTGAAACAGAGGGTCATGCACTCACTCAGGTTTCCGCTTGATACCCCTTGTGTCACTAGATGAGGAGGCTCCTGTGGCAAAAAGCCTGGCCTGTGCATGTGTGAGCAGCTCCTGGTGACCCCTATGCGTGGCAGAGTGGATCTCACTCTCCAACGAGGCCACCTTCAGTAAAAGCCTTCATGAAAGCAGCATCAAAAGTAACATCTCAGGCAGTGTCAGGAGAGATAAGGGAGATGAGTACCGTGATCCCAGAGCAGGCAGCACTAGCCAGCAAAGGCATATGGTCTGCATGGCCCAGGGAGACACAGAGTTAATTGTTCATTTAAGTTAGGGCACAAGGGCTTTGTTAGCACATTCTTATAACCAGGCTGATGCTGAAAAGCACTGTTGCCTGCCACACAGCAGGGCTTCAACATGAATGAAGAATTCAGCCTGTACTGGGCTGAATTAGGTCCTTGGCCCAAATGCCCTCAAAACCAGTACAAGCCTCTCCGTTGCTCCTAATAACCCTGTACCATGCTTTTCAGAGATGATCCACTACCCTCCAGCAACGTTTAGTAAAAGTTGTTCCTCACAGAGGGGAAGGAGGAGGAAATATGCCCCTCTGCCCCCAGCAAGTTCTTCAGGGATACATAGGAATAAACCAATGCTAGCAAGTAAGTATCACCACTGCCTTGGTGAGGCAACCCAGACAAGTCCAGCTCTTCTCTCCTCAGTTCACAAAAAGAGGAGAAAAAAAAAGAATCTCATCTGCTTGTTCCATCTGGTACTAAAGGAGAGTTTGACTTCTCCCCTCCCAAAACACTATTTCAAGGGCTATTTGTAAAGAAAGCTCCATGGTTATAAATCTTCCTGGAGCCACTTGCACGCACAGCCTTCATGTTAATGTACCATGACAGTTTTCCCTTTCCTTTTAGTAAACGAAGGGTGAAGGTGTATAAACTGGAGTTTCTGAGGTCCCTGTCTCACAGGGCAAGGGATATGACATATGCTTTACGTTGCTTTAAGCTCCAGCTCTGAAGCCTGTGGGGACATTCTTGTTTGGCGCTGGGCTCCCTCCCGGTCCTTCCCTCTAAGACTTCTTACCCTCCTTTGGGTGGGATGCTGGACTCCAGTGCAAATCAGGAGCAACTTTGTTAGGGCCAGTGAAACTATTTTCATGAATGTGAAAGCTATGTAAACAAGAATGACATCAGGCCTCACAATTTGGAAATAAACCACTTCCGGCAGAAAAAAAAAAGCATTCTTTTTCTGAGACTACTTACCCTCTTGAAAGAAAGCACACAAATTATTCAGACATGTTTTCACTTAAAATTCTGTCTTAAGAGGCTTTGTGCCACACAGACTGATATCATGGTTAATCAGGAAATAATTTTGTCACGTCCCTACTTGCCCTCCCCAGCCTTCTCACCCCCTTGACTTTCCCCTGCCCCCGTTCCCTCTCCCTCTTACGCATGATTTTCAGAAAAGCAGTATATTTCTACTTACTAAGGCTGGGAGCATTGCATTCCTTCTCCAAATCAAGAATCTTTCCCAGTTCTTCCTTTTAAGGGGGCACTTAAACCCTCTCAAAATCAAGGATTAAGAACACGAAAAACATTAAAGGGGTTTATGCACACAGGAGTATGCATTTGGGCCCTTCTAAGAGGGGTGCTACAAGTCTCAGTATTTTTGAGGAAAACCAATCTCAGGTATAAAAGTCCTTAAATCTCTCAGAACGGTCTGGGAGCATGGGAATTGGGACAATATTGCCTTCTTCCCATTAAACAGCTGTTTACATCAAACAGTTGCAAAAGAGATCCAAAGGCAATTTTCCTACAGATGCTTTTGGCTTCTTCTAGAAACAGTAGTATTTCAGGCTGTGATTTTGAGGTAAGAAATTTTGAAAGGGCTTTTCTCCCACCTATACATAAAAAAGTCCCGTGACTTTTACAGACTGGGATTTACGGACCAGGAGGCTGCTGAGTTTTTATCTGGGCTGTTGAATGTGTGACGCTTGTCTCAGAGAGAATGAAAAAAAAACCTGTTGGGGTCTGCGGAATAATTACTAAATTGGCCAAAAATACAAAAGTACAACATTGTTCACACATTAAGGAAAAGTATAAAATCAAGAGGCTTCTGAGGTAGAAGACAGCTGTGTCTGGCATGCAAAAAAAATGCAACATCTGCGGTTCTCTGTGCGATGCTTGCGAAGCTACATGAGATACGGGACGGAAGATGATTATTCTGTGGCCTTGTCTTATGCAGATACAGGAATGGGATGGTACCATGAAACAGGTAAGCTGTCAATTATCTGCCTGCTCGCTACCCTGAGCCAACATTTGTCAGATTTTGATGAAATGCTGTCCTTTGTGCGAACTTTGCTCATTATAATGTCATTATAATACCAAAACACACCTCCATCCTGAAGGCTACTCACCTCCAAGGTGCGACCACTCCTTCTTGAGTCTGCACCCTGANTATAACTTTGTCGCACGTTTTGTATAATTAACAATACTTTCATTTGCATGTGCTTTGCAGACAGTGTATTTATCACCGGCAATCCTAAGAACCTATACATCTGTTAAATAAACTGCACTGTTTAAGTAGATAGTCGTTTCGGTTTCTCACTGAAAGCAACCAAAGACTCGAGAGTGGCCGTGCTAGTTCATGAGCACGACTAAACTGAAGGTGCAATCCACTACTAGCGTATCCAAATCGTAACAGTTTAATATATTAAACGCGACTTTACTGATAGTGCTGAATTGGGCATCACTCAGAATTTAAACCTAGCCGCACCTAGCCTCCCACCTCGGTGAGGAGTCTTAGAACGCAAGGGGGTTTATTTTCTGCCAAAACCGCTTTGCCCCTTTCACACAACAGGGTCAAAGAGATTTAAGATGGTTTTTAATATTCTTTTTCCTTCCCAAACAAGAAACAGACTCTTTGATGTCAGAGTCCTGTTTCAGGCACATGTAAGAGCAGCAAGTATAGAGAGCTGGATTTAAACAAAAAGCCCAAGAAACCCCACAAAACAGAGAGCGGAAGGGTGAAAAGTCTATCTTTAAACAAGAGCCCATCACTGAGGAAATCCAGCTTCAAGGTCCTGTTCTGGCAAAGAGGCACGGAACCTGGCAAGAAGCCTGCCCACCCCGGCTCACAGCCGAGCATGTTGGAAAGGGCTGCTCCCACGTCCCTCTGCTAACAGAACTGCATTTCACTTCAACAGAAGTTTGCTAGACTAGAGTTTAGAATGCGCCTTCACACCTCCATGCTGTATCTGCCTTGCAGATCCAGTTAGGATCCAAACCATATACTAATCTTTTGTTCTGAAAATGTCTCACATCTATTTGGCAGGCCATTTAAGCATTTATATGGCCCTGATGAATTCTTGTGTCTCGGCCAGCCTGATGAATTTGAGACTTTTTATGGAGAGCAAAACAGAGGACTGCAGCCCTAGTACAGCAAATAGCTCATCAAAAATAACTCCTGGAGACAGTATTTAAACTACCAGGAATTAATTGCATTCTTCCTTGTTAAACAAAAGTTGTTAGCAATACATGGAGGCAGGGAGGGAGCCTCCAAACATTACGAAGAGAGAAAGTTACAGTTCAGAAGGGATTTTTCTAAGGCATCCATCATAATTCTCTCACAGAAATCAGAGACTAAACTCCCACTGAATTAAAAGGGGACAGACTTAGGCCAGAAGCAAATGATTCATTAAAGCTTCTACCTCGGGATGTGAAAAAATGGCAAGTTTGCTGCAGCAAAGCCTGACTCAATGTTTGGCTATATGTATTACCGACCAGAAAACATGTATGTCATTAAACAGCAGAGAGAAATTGCTGCTCAGAAGGACACGGGAGCTGCTGAGCAATCCCAAGCAATCTGTTTCATAACCAAAACTATAGCCACATCCAACATCCCAGGTGTCTGGACTAGTGAATTCCCAAAGGTCTCTCCCCAGGCTCCAGAGCTCTCTCCTCCTCAGACAATTTAGGCACTGAGGCAGAGATTAGTGACAAAATTATACCCTGTTTTATAAGGGTGTTACATTAAGCTTTTTGGAAAACACCTCGGGTAAAAACACAACAGAAAATCTCTCTAAAAGCTCTTTTGCAAGCTCAGTTCTTTTCCCTGCTTCAGCCCTCCGCTACACCCTGCACCTGTCTGTCACAGCTGCAGGGCATTTAATCTCCGCTCTGCCACAGCAGGATGAATATTTTCTCACCCAGTTCGAAAAACTGGAAAAGGGCAGGTTTTTGCCTCCTGCCTGAGAACATCTTGCTGCAAAGATGCCAGATGCCTCCTCTCCTGGAGAGAGTCTGACTGATGGCATTAGATTAGATTCTATATCAAACAGGAGCAAAAATCTCGACTCCCAGTAGATGGCACCACCTGTTTCGCTGAATTTTTTGTGGTTAGCCCGACAGCAGCTCACAGGCAGCTGAGCCTGCAGAGCAAGAGCTTGGTCGTCCTAGAAGCCATCAGCTCTGGCCTTGAATGGAGACTGGCATGACTGCACAGCAAACCCGGATCAACACAGGGATACCACAGCTTCGAAAGAATGAAGATGCACCAGCTTTTAAAACAGTGTAGCCGTAAAGAAGACACGGGTATGTAAGGGCAGCTGTCCTCTGTGTACCACCGGGATGGCTGCATGGGCAGGGCTCTGCCCTGTGCTCTTCAAATCCACTCCTTGCAGGTCAGTTCTTTGCCTGGGGGCAGCATGGGCTGCATTGCCCCTGCCTGTGGGAGGATGAGATTACAGCCCTGGGCAGTGCCAGACAGCATGCTCCATAGCAGAATTTCCTTTGCCTGCAGGGTGGTAGAGAAATGCATGATGCCAGCAAGGCACCAGTAGCCCTGTCTGTCGCCTCCTGGAAGTCCAGTGCCTACTCAGGGCTTATAGCTCCCATCTTCCTTGAGGAGATGTTGAGTTAATAGACACACACACCCACATAGAAACTGTAATGGTATTTTTCCATAAGGATTTAAAAATTCAGCAACGTCATTGTATAAATTTATTCTGGATCCTGACAGTTGTCTAAGTGCACAGCAGGCTGAGAAAGATGGTTTTTCTTTCAGAGAATGAATTATTTCTTGCTAGTTAATTACAGGGGAAATGGGAACATGCGCTAGTGTTTAAGCAGAGAAAAGCCAGGTTAAGGGTAGCAGGAATGCTAGTATTGTTGAGATGTGATGTCCCAGGGGACTAGGACACCATTTTCAGGCCAGCCTCTCTGAGGCTTATGTCAGTGCCATTTTACACCACAGGGGTCAGAGGTGGGAGTTCATGACATGTCAGAGCTGGTTTGTGCATGTGCTGATTTTCACATACTAGTGCTTCCCAAACAATTGCAAAAGTCTGGCCTTGGATCCCCTTTTCCAAAGCAGGCCTGAAATTGTGAATGGATTCAGCCCATCTCCTTAGCAGTACTGGTCAAAACAAGCATACATTGTCTCTTCTCTTGACACAAAACCCAGTTCAGAGTCTTTGTCCCCCTATTTAAAATGCCGCTCAGGAATATTTTTTAAGTCTCACAAGCCCGCTTCATCAACCAGTTTGATCTATGAAGGGGAAAATCTAATTGTAACTGCTCAGCAGTGGTAATTTCTGACCGAAGAATGGTGTGGCACGGAGGGCAAGAAGGACCAACTACAAGAAGGGGTTAAACTGTCTAGAAGCAGGAATGCCAGAGGCAGAAGCACACCTTGCAAGGGAGTGAAATTTCCCTTGGTGAGGAGATAAGAAACAGCCTCAGCATTGTCTTGTAGCCACCCTGGAATGGGAGTGGTCAGGGGTCCAAGCTCAAGGGCCCCCTTTGGGCAGCAGAGCTGGACTAGGAGATGGACCACAGCTGCGCTGAGGTGCCCCATGCAGCCTCTCTTGGGATTGGTGCTGGTGCAAGTGTATATAAGGAATCTGCTTGTGAGGCATCTTTGCAAACTTGACATAGAACCACTTGTTGCCATAGGACTCTCCCCCATGCATTGTTCATTAAATTTTTCTTTTGTATTTAGGCACAAATGTGTTTAATTCACCCTGAGGGATACCGTAAAAATTCCCCAACATCTACCATGATAATTCCTCTTCCAATGAGTTATCTGATCCCGGCTTATCAGAAATAAAAGGCAAATGCACGAGGCTCATGCCAAGTTCTGCACATATGCACAAAACACATGACCAATAAGCCACCTTCACCAACTGCAGACGACAAGAATTACCTGCCCTTTCCCAAGTGGAAAGAGCTCACATCTTGTGTAACGATGTGCAGGACCATTGATAACCTCTCTAAGTACAGAGGAATGTCTTATCAAGTCCAGATCATCTGACTTTCTGTCTCACAACTGGAAACTTTAAAGCCTTCTCTAAGGAAGCTTTACTAGGACAACAGGAGCGGCATATGACATGAATTATTTCCCTTTCCTATGTGTGGTGATCATCAGGCCTCCAAGAACATGGTCAACACTTGCCAATACCACACTGGGCAGCAGAGATGATGCGTTTGCTCTACCTGCTTGCCTGTTAAACACCCAGAAATATTTCATCCAGCATTAGCATTTTTCTTAGAGGCCAGATTACAGCTGTTTGGTTTTTTTTTTTAAAGAACTGCCTGATCTCATTTTAAAGCCCTCGAGTGCTGGTGAGTCCCAAACCTGCTCTGCTGCACTATTCAATTACCCTCACAGCCAGGTTCCTGCTGAGACCAGCACTTGCTCGCTCTATGCTGAGGGAAGGGTCCTGGCTGGAGGTAGACTTCTGGTGGAAAATCTCATTTCCAGGGGACAAGTCAATAACATATTTCAGAAAAATAACCTGCCTTCAGCTGCATCATTTTTGCCAACATCTTTGGAGCAGTTACCTTGCTACTGTGCTTTGTTTCTGATGATGGAAGCTGTATTTACATTGACAGCCTGCATTTGGTTTTATTGAATATTTGCAGGATGTCTCTGTTTTAATCTAATCTTTCTGAAAGATCCAGCAGTTAATTCTCTAATTTCATGGCTTGCGTGGAGGCAGCTGAATGTTTGCTGGAGCTGGAGCTGGCATTTTTGCAATGCTGGTTTCCCAATAGGTCAGGCTGATGTACTTTTTCCCCTGCCCTTCTCCTGGTCCACAAAGAGTGGTTTTCAGTCCCTGTCCTTCTAGGTTTGAATTTAACTGCACCCAAGGACTGGTGTCTTTCCCATCTACAGTAGCTTGTGCCAACTCCCATAGTTACTCATACACCTTTTTATTGGTCCCTCCTTCAACTGGCAAGGCAGATGCCATTGTGTAGGAGACACCATTGCTCCCAGTGGAAGCTCGCCCACCTTGTCCAGCCACCAGCCCAGGATCAAAACCTTGGATGAACAATGGCAGGCCTGAGCCCAGCTCTCTGCTAGAGGGACATAACAACATGCACCAGCCCCCAGATCCTGCTTGATCTTAGGGTACATTCTGTGAGCAGGATAGCTCTTACTGCTGAGTCCTGATGGGAAAAGATGAGAGGTAGCAGGACAGTAAGAACACTTTAGTAAAAACTGGGGACAAAATGGCATTGCTGCCAGCATCCCAGCCTTCTAAGTTGGTATATCTGCAGTGGCAAGCAGAACCAGAGTTTTCACAGACCTGTGTATCTCAAAAGGCAGATATAACCCCCTTCTGCATTATGGTAGGCCTGCAATGGCCTGTCATTTCCATCCTAGCATGCCTCTGCCCCTTTGTGTCACGGCTGTGCCAAACCCGTCTTTGCATACAGACACTAGTCATGCTCCCTTTCAGGGTGGTCTCCCCTTTTATATATGGGGGTCCTGCATTGCAATACCCACCCAAGGGTTTTCTGATCAGCAAACAACCCTGTGGTAACTGCTGAAGTTCAGTACATTCATTTTCTGCATGCTAGTTTCGATGAGCATTGACATTTATTGCTCCTCAGCTCACCATTTGCTTTGTTCAGGTTATGTCACTTTTCACGGGCTTCATCCTAAAGACTGCTTCTTCCCTCACCCCATTTGTATCTTCCCACAGGACAATAAACCTCACATTGTTTGCTCTCTCCTTCTTTGTCCAAGGCCATTTTCTACTCAATAACAATAAGGATCTTCTCACCTCCATTTAGCCTATACCTTTATACCTTTCCCTCTGACTGCAGAGCACCCACACGCTGTCCCCCCCAACTCTTCCTACTTTTGAAATGCTAATGAAGTTCTAGGCCTGAGCTCAGCATAGACCCATCATCACCAGATGAAGCTATACCTCCTCTGTAACTCCAGCAGCTATGAGTGGCCAAGCTTGCTCTCACTAGCAGAGGAGAAGGGGAAGTTGAGGCTAGCCAGCTACCTTCTAACCCCTGAAATACAGCCACAACGGTATGGAGGGACAAGGCTTCCTGGAATAAGGAAAACTGGTCTGATGCTCCTTTCAGTTACAAAAAATTCCTAAGCATATAGCTCCACTGAGTTGAGCTATGATTTACCTGAGCTGAAAGAAATAAGATGCTTATCCATGCCCATGACTTCATCGCTCCATTTCACCCCAAACAGAATTTATGCCGTGCCACAAGCCACCCCTCTTCTGATTCCGCTTAATGGGTGTGCACCAGGTGACAAGACAGAGACAGCCCTTTGAGTCCGTTTGGGCATGTTTGATTACCTTGTCAGAAGACAAGGAAGTTACACGTACTCTGGAGGACAGGTCAGAGCTGAGAAAGAATGCAACCTGGCTTCAGTAAGAAGGGGTCACTTCTATTAAAGCAAAGGAAAGTTTTATTTATGTATTGGTTCTAGCATTTGATATGCCTTCTATATGTGATGAGGATGCGAAGGGGAGGACACACTTAATTCCTTCAAAAAGCTACAGCAACAAAATGTTGAAGAGAAGAGGAAAATGGAAAAAAATTATCAGAAGAGGCAGTTCAATCTTGGGAAGAGACAGGTAGCAGTAAAACTGCAACAAGGAAAAACAGCGTTACCAGCATAAATAATAAATATAATAATAAATAAATAAAATAATAAATAAATAACTAAAAAATTTAAAAGATAATAATACATCCCCCCCCAACAATAAAGCAAGGGAAAGATATCCAAAAAGTGGTCTAAGTTGAAGTCCCCTTACTCATAGAATCATAGAATCATAGAATCATAGAATCTTCACGGGACCTTTGGACCTTTGAGATCATCGAGTCCAACCATACACACACAAAAAAC
>VWZL01001922.1:253586-297540 GCA_013396915.1 Stercorarius parasiticus | reverse complement strand
ACAGAGGCACCACCACTTCCCTACTCCTGCTGGCCACGCTATTCCTGATACAAGCCAGAATGCTGTTGGCCTTCTTGGCCACCTGGGCACACTGCTGGCTCATGTTAAGCTGGTTGTCCACCAGCATGCCCAGGTCCTTTTCTGCCGGGCAGCTTTCTAGCCACTCTTCCCCAAGCCTGTAGCGTTGCTTGGGGTTGTTGTGACCCAAATGCAGGACCCGGCACTTGGCCTTATTAAACCTCATATAGTTGGCCTTGGCCCATTGATCCAGCCTGTCCAGGTCCCTCTGTAGAGCCTTCAGTTGGTAGCAAAGGAATCCAGCCCTCCAACCATTTTTTATGGCATGTGGTAAGGTTCCAGCCAAAGTAGAGTCCAGCATCGTGAAAAAAAAAAAAAAAAAAGACAAGAAAAAGAAGGAAAATATGGAAAATATATCTGTCAAGGAGTCTGCCATCTAAAAGCACAGGACAAGTGCCAAGACTGGTCAGACGAGGGAGGTCTGGCAACACAGTTTTACAAGGGGGACTGGAGCCCTCGCTACATCCAGCCCATGCTATGAGCACTTCACTGTGCTGGGATAGGAAGGTTGACTGATAATTTGTAGAAGACGCTTAATACCCTTTGGCTGGTTTAATATCTGGCTAGACAGCAGCCACGCCTTTGATGTACAAACTCATTCAACAGATTATTCTTCCAAGGTGTCTACTACCTCTAGCGCAAATCAGCCCAGAGGTAAGTCCAGAAACACAAACGTAGGCTTGCTTTCAATCTGCTCCTTCAAAAGCATGCTGATACTCATCATCTCACAGTCTCCATCCCAGCGACATGTATGCATTGTGCATAATGTATTGCATCCGGGAGATAATTTCGGTGGGTAAAGATGCTCACAGGCAACTCAAGGGAAGGGAGTGTGCACGTGTGTATGTGCATGAGAAGCACGTGGGTGGAAGCATGAGAAGCACGTGGGTGGAAGCATGAGAAGCAGTGGAGGATTTTTAAGTATGTTTTGCAGACAAGGAACTGAAGCATCAAGCAACGTGGTTTGACCAAGATGGTGCAGAGAAAACATCTACAGTCATGCAATAAGGCATTTAAATGTTGTCTCAAAATACCATTTTGAGATAAAAAGGAGGTTTGAGAATTGTGGAGCTATGCCAGTGGAGACCATGAAAATAACTACAAAAATCCAACCTGCAACAGGTCTTCCTAACATTGTTTTCAGCTAATGCAGATGTTATGATCCCATTCTTTCCTGATGTCAAGATAGTGCAGGCTTATAGTGACACTTCCTTTCTCTGGAGAGGCTTTGAAATTACTGAGCCATCTGTCTGCTGCCATCTGTTGTTTCCTTGGAAATTAATTTGTCAGGTCAGTTGGAAACAGGTTTCAAATACACCACTGCTCTGAAAGATAATGCACAATTGCAGTTGGTGGTGTCACACTCCCATCGCGGTGCACCTGCCTTCCAGGAATTCCCAACTGGTGCTGGCTTCTTCTGTGGGGAAAGCGTTCTCCTTCAGCAGGACAGCTGCTCCTTGTGTACATCTCCCCACTGCAGTGGGGCTGCTTGGCACATGGGCGCACTTTGGATCCTACCCACATGCACTTTCCTGTGGCCTTCTCCCCACTCGAGCACATCTCACACTCCAACTCTGTGTGCAAAGGCTGGGCAGGTTCCTCAAGCTCTCCACCAGAGGAGAGGCAGACATACTGCCAGGGCCAGAGCTCATGTCTGCAGCTGGGGTGGCCAGAGGACAGGCCAAGGGTGCTGTGCAATGGGGCGCAGACCATAACAGTGAGCCTGTGTGCACAATCACCTTTACTCTGAGCAGCCAGGGCACAGTCCTGTGGGGCACTTCTGGTGAGAGAAAAGTCAAGCTCTCTGATGGTACCAGCCATGTCCCTTCCTCCCCAGCCTCTAATCACAATGTTATTCTTCAAACCCTCCATCACTATTGCATTCAGTGGCTTGTCTCTTGTTGTGTCTGTTCCCCAGGTCTGCAAGCCTTTTTCTTGGGGAATATGGAAAAAGTGTCATTGAACAGCACATGCTACTGTTCCAGGCAAACACCTTGTCTGGTGCTTGGACATTGGAGTCTATAGGCACCTGGAAAAGTAGTAGGAGGCATATGACCTGCTTTTTTCTGCAGTGTATATAGCCCCACACTTAGACCCAAGTCACATTGTCAGCTAAGCCCATGAGGGCATGCTAAGGACAGGGATCCAGCCTCTGCAGGATGGTGCAGGGTGCATTACATCTCCGGCTATCCATGTAAATAAGCAACAGTGTATTTAAGGTAACCTGTTGCTCACAGAGGATGTGAAAATCTACTTGGGAAGATGTGTAGGGTGGAATGATTTCCTGTCGTGTCCCAAGGTTGGAGTGACTCATGCGGATTTCCGATGTCAGAATTAAGGTGAAACAACACCGGAGGAGTCCAAACAACAATTAACATTTATTAAACAAGCTAACCTTCCTGAAGTATAAGTAAACTTATGAATGTGAGCCTTGCATCATGTCATTAAGCTGCCGTTTGGAAAAATGAGGTTGTTAGAGAGGGAGAGACATCATCTACCTAGACTCGTGCAAAGGGTTTCACACAGTCCTGCACAACATCCTGGTCTTTAATTTGGAGAGATGTGCATTTGACAGATGGACAACTTGGTGGAGAAGAAACTGGCTGTATGGATGCACTCAAAGTGTTGTGGTCAATGGTTTCATGTCCAAGTGGCAAACACTGACAAGTGGCGTTCCTCAGGGGTTGGTACTGGGACTGGTGCTGTTTAACATCTTTGTTCACAACATGGACAGTGTGATTGAGGTCATGCTCAGCAAGTTTGCCAATGACGCCAAGCTGTGTGGAGCAATCGACACACTGGAAGGAAGGGATACCATCCAGAGGGACCTGGACAGGCTTGAGAGGTGGGCCGGTGTGAACCTCAGGAAGTTCAACAAGGCCAAGTGCAAGGTCCTGCACATGGGTCACGACAATCCCAAGCACAAATATAGGCTGGGCAGAGAATGGATTGGGAGCAGTCCTGAAGAGAAGGATTTGGGGGTGTTGGTTGATGAGAAGCTCAACATGACCTGGCAATGTGCACTTGCAGCCCAGAAAGCGAACCGTATCCTGGGCTGCATCAAAAGAAGCGTGGCCAGCAGGTCAAGGGAGGTGATACTGCCCCTCTACTCTGCTCTGGTGAGACCCCACCTGGAGTACTGTGTCCAGCTCTGGGGTTCCCAACATAAGAAGGACATAGACCTGTTGGAGTGGGTCCAGAGAAGGGCCATGAAGATGATCAGAGTCCTGGAGCACCTCTGCTATGAAGACAGGCTGAGAGATTTGGGGTTGTTCAGCCTGGAAAAGAGAAGGCTCCAAGGACACCTTATAGCAGCCTGCCAGTACTTAAAGGGGTCCTATGGGAGAGATGGGAACAGACTCCTTATGAGGGAGTGTAGCGCTAGGACGAGGGGTAATGGTTTTAAATCGGAAGAGTGTAAATTTTGATTAGATATCTGGGAGAAATTTTTCACCATAAGGGTGGTGAGGCAGTGGAACAGGTTGCCCAGTGAAGTTGTAGAGGCCTCAACCCTGGAAGTGTTCGAGGCCAGGCTGGATGGGGCTTTGAGCAATCAGGTCTAGTGGGAGGTGTCCCTGCCCATGCCAGGGGGTTGGAACTATACGATCTTTAAGGTCCCTTCCAATCTAAACCATTCTATGATTCTAAGATGACAGGGGTACCCAAGTCCTTGAAGCTGAGGCCGCTGGAAACTACACGTGCTGGAAATGGATGCTCACCTCTAGCCTTTGGTGCCAGAGTCCACAGGTGCAGGTCCCACTGGCCTCAGCAGTGGCTACAGGCATAAGCAGAACTGAGTTACTCAGCATTGCATAGTGTGCCAGGCACTGGTGTCCACAGATGCCAATAGCCCTGGGTGGGATGGAGATCAATTTTCAAACTTGTCACCAATGTTATTTGAAGATGAGGTCAAAACCCCTGGCAGTGTCTTGTTCAACATGGTCATCTCCTTCCTCGTGGAAGTCAGGGCCACTCAGGAGGATGCTCTGCCAATCAGGCTGGAGATCACAAACAGACATATTTGCTTTTTTCTGTTTCCAAAGGGAAGGACCTAGAGTACTGGCAGAAGGAGGGAGCTCACAGCAGAAAACCAGAGCAGCAAAAAGCATCCAGGTACCTTTCAGGTCAGATTGTAATTCTACCCAGTGCTCTCTGCTTGCTGGTTTGCACCATCCACTCCACATGCCAGCCACCAAGGGTTCCATACCTGCGCACGCTGCTCTCTCCAGGAATTATGTGGGTGCTTGGCTCAGTGCTGAAGAGTGACAGGTCACTATACTCCCTTATTGTATGACCTCGGAGCTTTTGGGAAAGAAAACTCATTTTACTTCTGAAACAGGAGGTAGGTGAAGTTAAAGAGGTTCCAGCAGGTAGAACGGCCTATGCTGCTTCTGCTTATTTATAAAGCAAAATGGGAATGCTACCCAGCTGAAGCCATTGCGTGATACAGACGATGAGCTGCATTGCTTGCTTGTATATACTGATGAAGCTTTGTGGGAGTGAAACAGCATCAGTTTTACGCTCACTGCCAAAACAGATGAGCATCTCTCTGCCTCAAACTTTATTACCCATCTCATCCTTCCAAGCAAAATAATTTCCTTCCCCTGCAAAACATCCCCGTTCTGTTACTGAATTGTTCTCTATCCTCTGTGACTTGCTATGGCTCCTTTTCTTCAACACACATGACTCAGTTACTTCCCTTTTTTACTTCCTTCGCAGTTGACAAACCCATATTTAATGATGCTTTTCTGCTTCCAAACAAGTGTCCTACCCTGCTGATTATCACTGAATGTCTGTCTTTTTACTGGATCTTATCTTTCGTTTGTATTCTCTCCCTGAGACACTTTTTAGAACATCTTCTATACAAGCCATTCAGAGTGTGGAAAATCCGTCTTCCAGAGAAAGGAAGATTTTGAGGTTTGGGTTACACAAGAGAAGACAGAGTGACTCAGTCACAGTTGTGGGCTATGTACTTTGGAACCAGACTTCCAAAATCTAAGGTCCTGTTAATCCAGTCCCCACCCTCTCAAGCCCCTCCTGCCCACAAACCCCAAATCACAAGCTCTCCCAGCCTCCTCCCTACACCCTTGCAAATCAGTAAGCCTGAATCTGAATTCAGAGAACAAGGCACAAATATGTCACTGCTGTAATTATTCACTGGGTTGGTGCCCCTGGCATATAGAAGAGTCCATAGATCTCAAGGATGTTACGAAAAAGCTGTGTTTCAGAGGTGCTTCCACTCAGGCAGAAAGTGAGGGCTTCCTATGGGATTTTCCAGGTGCACTTTTGTAGTCTGAGCTGCGCAAGTCCGAGAGACAAAAGACTCAGTCCCTGACAGTGGCCTGGTGAACGACATCTCTACACTTGCCTTCAATGGCATTCGTTTCTCTGGCTATGGTCACCCAATGGTGCAAAGTCCATTGTCCCTACACTCAAAGCTTTCTACCCTGAATCAGATGGTAATCAAAAAGGCTATTTTCATTGACTAAGCAGTAGCTAAAGAGTTCCTCACCCAGATGTGAATGAGGCTGGCTGTCAGCATCAATTAGGCCAAAGAAAGTATCCCAGCTCTCAAAGAGTTACCCATCTGCAGTAACAAACTTCAGGAGTAATTTCAACTGAGGGATGCTTTATGGTAGTTTTTTCTATTCCACAATTTGCAATGTCAATTGAAAGCCAGAGATGACAGCGATGTTGGGCTGAACAGCTCAGAGGTATAATTGGATATGAAATGAGAATCAGTTTTGATGTTAAATAGTATCTCATCCATATGCCCTCATATACTTATCATGCTCTCACCCTGTCCCCAGATCTCTTTATTATTGCCTTTTATGGAGGAGATGAATCAGAGCTCCATCTTCTTTATTGTGCCTGGGCACTGATTGCTTTGATCATGTTGAAGTGCAGTATTGCACTAATGATCGCTAAACCCCACCTTTGATGTCAGTTGTGAATGTAATGAGAGAACGTAAATGCTTTTGTTTTCTGATTATTGTCTTTCATGTTTAGAAAAAACAACAGCAAGACAGGGGAAGAAAGTGTGAATACTTAATGGAATGAAAAATTCTGCTGCTGGCCGGCTCCCAGCATCGACTGTCAGGCAGTTTCTGTAGAGGCAAGGCTGAATGCTTGGCTCCCTGCGGAACTGCGGAGAAAAGGCTCAACTGAGCTACCTGCAGCATTGCCCCTGGGGACTACGGCCAGCACACTGGTGTGGAAGACCACTGCAAAGGCAAAGCACCCCGGTTCCACTGGGGAGGGACGCACTCAGCTGGCTGCACCCTACCCCGGGGCACAGATGGGTGTGGAAAGAGCCAAGATCTATGAGTCTCGCCCCACTGCTCCCCAGCACAGCGATGCATTGCCTGGCCGTGGTCCAGCCCTTTCCAAACTCTCTATTTTGCTGTAATCTGTCTTGGCACTTACAATATGCTTAGCTCCATTATATCCAACTGCTTTACAGCACAAGAAAGTCCACTCTGTGGCTAGATCTGTCACCAGTTAAAAACAGCATTGTTACAGAAGCACTCATTGCTTCCATGTACCTAAATAATCCTGACGGATGGAGCTCCAGAAGACATAGCAGCACAGTCCTTGGGTCCTGCAGGACCAGCAAAGTCTGTGTGCTGTAAATGGCTTACCTGATGTGGCTCTTTCCTTTGGTTGTTAGCCCTGCAGTCTACTAATCACATTTACAACAGCTGTTGTATGGCCTGAGCCTCTGTTCCTTCCATGCTCTCTGGTCCTGGACCCTTTGTAGTTTAGTCACAGATGGCTACAAGGAGAAATGATGTTTTGATGGTGTTTGGTGATCGAGAGCTCATGTTCTGTGCAGCATGGTCTGAGCCTTTCCTACAGGCTTAGCTAGATAAACAAGCCCAACATCTCACCAAATCCTTGTGTTGGAAAGTAAGGGCTTATCTTCTACTTGTACCAGGAGCCTTCTCCATCATCTTGTAGCTGTAGATTTACTTATGTTGCCAGGATCATTTGAACTGTCACATCCATGTCAGATAGGTCTTTCAAGTTAACTGAGACTCAGACTTTCCTTGTCACTGCCCAACTGTTTCTTGCATTGGGGGAAGGATGTTTGTCACAGAATACAATGCAGTCAGGACGCAGGAGTCAGTCACCTTAGAAAAAGTAGAGCCTTGTCATATGCAAGTGCAGTGAGGCAACAGCAACAATTGAGTGAGAGATATAGTCTGCCTGACAGCTCCATTACATGCTGCAGTAAATCCTTTCAGTAATTTTAAATGCTTCACCTCATATGGTTATTTCATTTTCCTGAGTCCTGTCATATCACACACACCAACTTTTAGATTTGCCATCTCAAATAACGTCTTTCAAAGCCATGTTGATGAAGGGCAGTGGTGGTGTTCTCATACGCCTATAAATATTTAACACTTGAAAATTATTAGCTTTTTGCTAAAGATATCTTTAGAGAGACATCATTAATGGCTGGGGATTTTTTCCATCTATTTTAAGGACAGTAGTTTTGCTTCACTAATATATTTACTGCATCAAATATCAAGAATGGTTTCTATGCTGTGCTTTCCTTGGGATGACATTTAGCATGTACTTCAAACCAAAATATACACATTACATGTTTGACGTGCTCATATTGCAGCAGGCCAAACCTTTCAGACAGAACATTTCTATAACATAATTATATCAGTTATCAAAAAGTAAATATTTCCAGAAGAGAAGAACTGATTTCAGTGACACTAAATCATGCAGAATCACAGTCTGGCTGAGGCTGGAAGGGACCTCTGGAGCTTATTTTGTCCAAACGCCCTGCTCAAGCGGGGCCACCACAAGCTGGTTGCCCAGGACCATGTCCATATGGCTTTTGAATATCTCCAAGGATGAGACTCCACCACCCTCTGGGTAACCTGTGCCAGTGCTCTACCAGTCTCTATCAGTGAAAAAGGGTTTCCTGATGTTTGGGAGGAACCTTCCATTTTTCAATTTGTGCCCGCTGCCTCTGATCCTGTCACTTGGCACCACTGAAAAGAGCCTGGCCCTGTCCTCTTTGCAGCTTCCCTTCAGGTGCTTATACACATTGATGAGACCCCCCGGCTGAGCCTTCTCCTCCAGACTGAACAGCTCCAGCTCTCTCCACCTTTTCCTCACATGAGAAATGCCCCAGTCTCTTAGCCATCTTAGTGGCCCTTTACTGGACTCTCTCCAGTATGTCCATGTCTCTGGGGTGGGGAGCCCAGAACCCAGCACTCCAGGTGTTGTCTCACTAGTGCTGAGGAGAGGGAAAGGATCCCCTCCCTCAACCTGCTGGCAGCACTCCTTCCAGTGCAGACCAGGACACCATTAGCCTTCTTTGTGGCAAGGGCACATTGATGGCGCATATTCAACCTGGTGTCCACCAGGACCCCCAGGCTTTTTTCTGCAAATCTGCTTCCCAGATGGTTGGCCCCCAGCCTGTCCTGGTGCACAGGGTTATTCTCTAAATACATGTGAAGCAAACCAGGCACTTGCAAGAGCAATATGTATCTTTAAGGCACACTGCAGACCCAGATCCCTGGCAGGTGTGTGTTATGAGAGCTAACAGCAGCTGCCAGGCTGTGGGGGAGAGCTTCTGAGTCCACCAGGCTGGGGAAACCACCATGTCTTAATGCAGAAGTGAAGGCTCACAGACTTTCTGCAGAGGAGCATGCTCTTGGGTGTTTGTTAGCATCTTGACTGGGTTTTTTGTATTCAGTGTTGAGCTGCACCATACACCTACACAATTCAGCTGGCTGTCCTGCTGGCCTGAGGCCTCTTCTTATAAGAGAACACTATGAATTGGCCACCCTCACAGGGCTAAACTACGGTCCTGATGCTGTTTGGCTGTCGTGTCGGTGTCCAGAAGATTTCTGAGTCCGATCTTTAGGGAGAAGATGCAGATAACTGTTTTTTTCAATAGTTGTTGCAAGACTCGGAGCTGCTTATTCTGTGTATGTTAATTTAAGATTAACAGGTCTCAGAGCTTGGCAGGATTGCTTCAGATTCTGCACAAGCAACTTTGAGTTCTGAGATTGGACAGTAGCTTTGGGCAAGGATACACATCCCCTGTCCAGGTGTCCTTCATTCCAGGAGCCACTCCCAGAGGCCCACTTTCTTCTCATCTTCCTTATTCGCAAGAGCTAGCACTCCTACAAACATCCCTGCTCTCATGGTTCACAATCTCTCCTGGCAGACTGCAAATGTGCTGCACCTCAGACCACTAACTGCTACCCTGGGCTGCTAGTTTTATATCACAGGGCAGGGTGAAGGCTAAATGGTAGAAAAGGGAATACCACATCCTAGGAAGAGTTCAGAGATCTTTAGTCTTACTGGTGATTCACCTGCAGGGGCTGACACATAGGCTCCTTAGTATTTCTCATTCCAAGGGACTGCTGCAGCCCCATGCTGTGTCTGTCATATTCCTACAAGCCTTGAGCTTCATCATAGAAACTCCAGCTTCCCAGGGTGGCTGGAAGGCCACAAATGACATATTGATGCACAGATGAACAAGTCAGGCCCAGAGCGATGTTCTACCCCTGGCATGCTCTGTGCCCCTCCTTTGTACAAGTGACACTCCCCACTTTACTCCCTGAAATTTTCAGATCTCTGTTACTCCATGCCAGCCAGTCCTAACACAGCACATAGGGCACAGCCTCCCTTTATCCTGCTATTCAAAGGTGCCCCTAACAATGTCAGGGGACCACTTCGGAAATGGAGGCTTCTTCAAGGAGAAAGAGTCCAAAAAGGAGAGATGGGAGGAGCAACATAGCAGGCTTTTATTTGGTACAGGAAAGTGGCTGAGTGCAACTTCTGTATCCGTGTTTCTTTTAGTATCACTGTGCACTGAAAGGCACAAACAGAAGTACGAAATGACCTGTGGTGACTCTGAAGTTAGGAATTCATTTGCAGGTATGTGGTAAGAAAACAACCATTTTATGCATGAAACTAGGGACAGAAGAAAGGGTTGTCTATGAAGGAGGCTGGTCACAAGGACCAGGTATGGAGATATTGCCTTGAGGCACAAAAGAATAGGGCTTCAAACAACTGAGGAAGCTCATCACCTTTGTGCTGCAGATGCTCATGTTTACCACACTCTGTATAGCATCAGGCACATTAATAAGGCTGAAAGTTGATGGAAGCTCTAGAAAATTATCTGCTGCATGGAAAGGATTGGGATGTGAAAACTGCATAAAATAGACACAAATTTAGGATGCTCAAAGCTGTGTAGTGTGCTTAAAAGTTTAAGACATTTTTGTGTAGACTCAGCCAATGTTATTCTACAAGCAGGAGGGGTGGGCTACTGGAATTTATTCTGACTTCTGTCCCAGGAGAAAGTATTGGCATTACAGATACAGCTACAGGCATCACTTTTGCTCAGTAGAGATAACTACAGGTCAGATGTTTTCACAGTCCTCAGCAATAGATTTATTTGTAGTGCAGTTGCAGTTTAGGGAATATTCCTTTACCTTCATTAATAGGGACCCTAAGTACAAAAGAAGTACTTGTGAAGCATGGATTATAATCTCCACGGATTATAGTCTTCCCCGCACTGTGAGGGGAAGATTATCTCCCATATGGCAAAGGCACAGACAAAATAAGATTTGCCAAAGGTCATTAAAAAAGAAAAAAGTATTAAAAGTATACCAAAGGAAGAATGCGATCTTGATTTCCAGAGGCAGCCTTCCCTGTGAAACCATTATAAAATTCATATTTCTCTTCCAGTCTTATGCTAAAAGAACCTGTAATCTCTCTCAACAAGGGTACAGCAAGGGAAAAGAGTGGGGAGAAATTCAAGGAGCACCGTTTCTAGAAGAATGCCATTCAGCTTCCAAGGCTTCTAGCAAGAACTCTGAGAACAACTAGAATTTCAGAAGCATTAAAATAAGAGACTCCTGGGGCACAAAGGGAGGAAGAGATTGATCAACAGCCTTAAAGTGCATCCATGTGAGATTTGATCATAACAGGCTCTCTGAGCCGACAAAGACATAGGCGCAGAGGCCTCTTGGGCACAGTCTAGAAGCTGAATTGAGATAAATTTGAACAAGAAACGTGGTATAAGCTTTCCAATAGAGAGCAGATATCACAACCATTAGGATGGTCAAGGAAAGAGTGTGCTCTTGTTAAGCAAAGATATTGAACTTCAGGCAGGAATGAATACAGGTAAATACTATGGCCTGCTATGCCAAACATAAAATTAGGTGGCCACTTTTGACTACTCAAGCCAGAGAACATATATTTGCAGTTCTTTTTCTTCCTGAAGGCAGAGATGGAAAGCTGGTGTTCTGACCACAATTTTTCAGTTCCTGATTAACACTGGAAGTCTACTAATGCTTAAGTTTTCCCCATGTTGTATTGAATTGTGTTCAGACTGTTTATTTACTTGTGGGATGGAAGCAGCAATGTAATAATGGCTATGTTTCCCAGTAAAACTCTGGGAGATGAGATCCCTTATTGGCTGTTTCTGGAACAATCTTATACCAACATCCTAATGACCTCTTTTTTATACCCAGTGGTGCCTTTCCAGAGTTTTGCCCCTGTGTGCTCATGTGACATGCAACCATTATCATTTAGAAAGACAAGAAGTCACATCAACTAACATGAAGAATGTTGACATTTCCATGGAAACAGGCCAGAGTCCTTTGTCAGAGATATCTAGCACCTCTGTACACAAGGTTATATAATAAAGCAAAAAAAAATGGACAAACACCCACAGGCAGGGTGGAGGCTCCAGAAATGGATGGGACAGGACCTCAAATCACTGTGTGTTGGCCTGCTCTGTATCCTTAATCTTGTGTATGAAATTGATGTGTTGTATTTGGTCTAGAAGTTCTGACTTGTGATGCATCTGGTACTTGTGAGGTATTTGATGTGTACTTGTGAAGATCTGCCTTTTGATGTATTTGATACACTGCTTTAGCTCGTGGGCTTACCACTCAGCTATCAGCTGCTGCTAAATCACATGGGAAAAGGTGGAGGGAAGAAGTGGTATGCATGTATGCATGACACAGCTGGAGTGGCAGTCTGCTAAGCATCTTGGTATGTCATTTCCACAAAAAAATCATACCTCACATTGTGCTGCTAAGCCCCTTAAGCACTGCCTGATGTTTTTCTGAGGTCTGAAATAAGCTTTGGAGCAGGAAACATGCACAACTGTACGGATTGCAGCACTGTCTTCGAGCTATTGTTATTAGCCAAGGCTTAGGTTTTTATTGCTTCCAGTGCTCCAGGCATTGTCCTCGTGCAGAAAAGGACATTCCCTGTGCTGAATCACTTGGTCAACACAGGAATGGAGGTTAGCAGGGCATCTAGGGTAGAGCTCCAGCATCTTGTTTTGCAGGATAACACATGGCATGACTGCTCAGTGAGGGGTCAAATTCCATTGTAATAATACAGAAATGTCTCATCCTCCCTCCTGCTACTACGTCCTTTCATCCAAGACCAGAAGCCTTTCCACTGCTGCCCTTTGTGTATCCTAGGATAGTCTACCCCATTTTTACTAGTGCTAATGTTGCCCTATGGCTCAAATGGCTCTTTCTCCTTTGTGCGTTTCCCAGAGTGTTTACTGATAAACATGTTTTCACCAAGACTTCATTTTGCTGGGTAAGGCAAGCCAAGCACTCCGTGATTGATACTTCCACCAAAACTAATGGAGGAGGTGTCAGTTCTCCCAAATGTTGGCAGTTCTACAAACTTTTCTGGAGGATGCTTCACCTGTCCCTTTTTCGATAGCATAAGTGTTCCTCCAAGTTGCCTGGAAATTGCTCCATTGGTGGACAATATATTTAGCAAAAAATATTGAGGGAAGTGACATACACAACATAAAAAGTGTGAGAGTTGATAAGCACTGCTGACTCCTTGGTATTGCCTATTTAGTCATGCCTCCCAGTAAGCTTTAACACCCAGATTTCACATCAACAGGGCTGACACTGGGCAAATTTTTTCTGGGCTGCGGGATGACCAGCCCCTTCAGGGTACTCCTTTCCCCTCCCCTTCCACACATATGCACCTGACTCCAGTGGGATTGAATCTGCCACATCTCCCCAAGTCCCTGGAAGATAAAGAGTCCATGCAAAGTCTCCTCAAAGGTGAGGAAAAGGAAGAGTTTCAGTGAGGACACAGTCTGAGTGCACTGAGCATAGGAACTGCTGGAGATACTGTTCATCTCAGCCCATGGAGTAGCTCAGTGCTGGGAAAATTCGATTCTAATGTTTGAAAAACAATATCCTACTATCAGTAAAAAATCTGATGCAATTGTGTAAAAAGTCTTTGTGCTTAGCAGGAGGTGTGATATCATTGCACAGAGTGGGCTGCATGAAGTAATGGCTTTCAGAGGAGGGCTCATTCACTGAGCCAGACACTAGGCAAGGCAGCTTCAGCTCCCTGTTACTTCAAAAGTGTCAACAAGTCCAAACTGTGTTCGGTCCCCATCCATACAATGGAAGTGACAGCAGAGACCCACCTCCCTGCAAGAACAGGAGTACAGAACCATCAAGGTCTCCTTTGATATTACAGAAAAGAGGAGGGAGGGGAAATCAAAGAACCTTTGATAAGCAGGACATCAAAATGATTCCCTGTCCCTGCCCTTTGGAGTCATAAAGAGTCAGTCTGCTGACTGTATTACACAAAAGGTCTGAACGAAAATCTTCAGAGAAATTCAAAACAGCAGAGCCCTGGTTTCTTCTGAAGAACAAAGTACCTCTGTTTCCTTCTGTATAACACTGAATAAAACACTTGATTGGATTCATGCTTTAGTTATACTGGTGCCAGAAGCATGATGCACTCCTGTACTCCATGGATATTAGCTGGTGTTATCAATATCTGTTTTTAGAAGTGGCCAAGGCTGAGGAATTATTTCATTGCAAAAAACCTAAGTTGAGTCTTTGCCTACAAAAGTATCAGAGCTTCTACTTGCACTCACGGTAAGTAGTATCTAGCTGTCTTGCCACTGTTGAAAAGTCCCAAGCCGCTAGGAAAGTTGGAAATTTAGCCTTCAAGTTTTAAAGCATACCAGGTCTACTTGGCCATATCATTCTTAGCTTGACATCCAGTTCTGCTTTGTATTTATCAGCTTAATTTATTTTTTTAAACAGCTTCAGGAAGGAGTGGCGTGTTAAGTGTTGTTAATAGCGCTGACTTGTTAGCATGTTGCTGTTCATATCAAAGTCTGGCTGATCTGTCATCTGTTAACCCAACACCAGATGATGTTCAGCCTAGTTTAACTGTAGCAGAGATGTAATGCATATGTCTCATCCTGTGGTTCCTGCTGCTCAAAGCTAGTAAGTGATCAATAAATGCAGCAGCTACCTCATTTGCTGCTGGCCTCCTTGACTGCTAGGAATATTTTATTACATCTCCAAGAATAAAACTAAGTAACATAGTGCGCTGGCATAAGGCCACCCAGATGGTTTTAAACACAAATCAAGGCTCACCAGCAGTAAAAAGACAGGAACAATTGTGTGGTTGCTGATGCCCAGTAAACATGTTCCATGAGTGGTTTTTGCCACTGATTGCTAAGATCACTACCTGTACCCATGCATGAATAGAAGCATATTTCCAAGCACAGAGAAAATGACTAGGGGATGAGTGTGAAGGGAAAAAAAATGTTACACACATCTGGCTGGAAAGAGTTCATGTTTCAGAAAAAAATGGGTGATTTATCATCTCCATTAGCCCCCTGAGTTGAAAACAGATTTGATATCACAGCTTTTCTTCAGATACCACTAATGGTGCTGTACTAATTGGAGAAAGCTGACAAGATGTGCCTATGTTATGTCTCATGCCAGACTGAAGGACTGCAGAGTGGCCGGTCCGGAAGAGATGAGGGCAGTGAGCATGTGCTCCCTAGTATTGGCAGCCTGCAGCGGTTAACACCTTTTTAAGGTGCTGAGGTATGTTTAAGGCAAAAGACAATGTACTCCTGAAGATGCTGAGGGTGTCCATAGGTTCTAGTGTCTTTTCAAGGGTCTGTAAGATTTCAGTCTGTCATTTTCTAAAGCACATTGTCTACCTTATGAGATGGCAGCCAGGCAAATGTGATAAGACTATTTAGATTGGTTTAAGTTGTCCAGCATGCAGTCGGTGTCCCTAAGTATTTGTTCTGGGACAACACAAACTCAGCACTTTCAAAATCTCCTACTCCTGCTGCACAGGTGATCTCCAGAATCATAGAAACATAGAATGGTTAGAGTTGGAAGGGACCTTAAACATCATCTAGTTCCAACCATCCTGCCATGGGCAGGGACATCTCCCACTAGACCAGGCTACTCAAAACCCCATCCAGCCTGGTCTTGAACACTTCCAGGAACCGGGCATCCACAGCTTCCCTGGGCAACCTGTTCTGGTGCCTCACCACCCTCACAGTAAAGAATCTCTTCCTAATATCCAGTCTAAATTTCCCCTCTTTCAGTTTAAAACCATTACCCCTCATCCTGGTGCTACACTCCCTCATAAAGGGTCCATCCCCATCCCTCCTGTAGGCCCCCTTTAGGTACTGGAAGGCCTCTATAAGGACTCCCTGGAGCCTTCTCTTCTCCAGGCTCAACAATCCCAGCTCTCTCAGCCTGTCTTCATAGGAGAGGTCCTCCAGACCTCTGATCATCTTCATGGCCCTCCTCTGGACCCATTCCAACAGGTCCATGTCTTTCCTGTACTGAGGATTACAAAGCTGGATGCAGTACTCCAGGTAGGGCCACACCAGCGCAGAGCAGAGGGGCAGAATCACCTCCCTTGACCTGCTGGCCATGCTTCTTTTGACGCAGCTCAGGATGTGGTTAGCTTTCTGGGCTGCAAGCGCACATTGCCAGCTCATGTTGAGCTTCTCATAAAGCTTTTGTTAATTGTAAACCCAACTGCTTCAAACTCATCAGCATTTAAAGTCTTCAAAGACATCCCACTGCACATAGAGAAGGTTTCATTCCTCCTGACGCAAAAAGCTACCACATCTACCTCCACAGGGACCAAAAAGCTAGATTGAAATGGCAGACTCAAGTAGCACAGCAATGGGACATCCTTACTTGGAACAGGCCAAAACTCAAGTTCTGAGAAAAAGAAGATTTTCCTAATCCACAGGGCATCACTTGAAGATGCATTAAAACTTGAGCCATCAAAATCAAAAGTCCTGAAGCTCTGCTTTGAAATTCCCATCTAGATATTTAATGTGAAGTGCCCATAGCAGCTGGAAAGTGTTCCAATGGGCCTGATTTTGCAACACCACTTGTCAAGCTCTTATTCTACACTCACAGCCATGGACACCAGATCTCAGGTAAGGGTCTGATACCAGCTGAGGGCTGGGAGCCCAGGCTGGACCCCAAAAGCACCAAAAACTGCAGGTGCCAGCGGAGGCCAGGCTCTCGCAGGTTGGGTCTGGAGAGGGGGCTTGCCAGTGGGGGACCGTGACTGCTGTAAAACTAAACCAGCAGTGCCCTCGAGTGTTGGAAGTAAAAATCACAGGTCAGTTGAGAATGTTCCTTCCACCTCTTCATGCTCCCTGCTCCAGATGCTCACTGCAGCTGGGTCATGGCAGCACCAGAAAGCCAAATAAATAAATAAATACAAAGGCAAAAGATGTAATGGGGAGGAAAAAATAAAGGCCAAAGGAGGACTAATCTCATGTGGGCCATAACCTGGTAGTAGTCTGACCCCTTCCCTTCCCAGGGGTCAATGCTCTTTAACCCTGTGTGTGCATAGAAACAAAAGGTCACAGACTTGACTTCCTGCTCATATTTGAACCAAAACGCAATTTTGTCTTCCTTAGCCCAGAAAGATGTCTTATGGGCTTCTCAGTGGCTGGTATATCACAGTTTACACAGGACCACCCTGACCAAGCCATTATAAACATTGTTAAAATCTTTCTTTGCTTTAATGTTGGTTTGCGGTGGCATTGTGGCAGAGGAGGGATGACAAGAACTGCATTGTACAAACCAAAAATGGTATAAGAAATTAATTGCCAAGATTATATTGCCAAG
Source organism: Stercorarius parasiticus (assembly GCA_013396915.1). Taxonomy (NCBI): domain Eukaryota; kingdom Metazoa; phylum Chordata; class Aves; order Charadriiformes; family Stercorariidae; genus Stercorarius; species Stercorarius parasiticus. Next base: position 280,495 of record VWZL01001922.1, on the reverse strand, counting down.
AGAAAAAAAAATTGAGGTTTTTTTATGCAGGTAAACAGAAAAAAAAGGTCCATCAGAGCCATTGTAAAGGACTGTGTAGCCTTTTCTTACATGTCCGTTTAACACTCAGCCCAAGCTGCTACGTGCATGTCCCAGCGACCTTGGTCATAGACTGGGAGATCCTGAGTGGGTAACAAATTACAGGAAGGGAGAAATTGTTATAAATTATACAAGTTTCTATAAACTCTATCTTTAATTTTTTTTAACTAAATTTTAACTATACTGTACAGCTGTCATGCATTTGTGTATCTGTACAGTGGGGATTTAGTTGTTTGTCTCCAAGCTCACAGAGATGGGTATATGGCAGCTGAGGCTGAGTGAGATGGAGCACACAGAAAAAAAGTTACGAGGTCTTTTATACATGCTTACGGCCATTTTTTTGTTCTTCCAGTATATGACAGCTAAATATTTTTGCCTTGAGAGTTTCATCTTGATAATGAATAAATGGTGCTCTCCTCGATTTTTACTTTTTTTCTCTTAAACCTTAGTTGAGATGCATGTACACACACATACACTCCTTCTTTCTTACATTTCCTATAAAATTTTCTTTTGAGAGCTCCACCAGCTGAAAAGTGTTCGTGTTGCCTCTACCCTATGCCTTTTCACACTTATTGCAAGCTTACTTAAAAAGCCATGAGCCAGACATGACCCATAAAGCATTCAAAGCACAGCTGGAAGGCAAAGATGATTCACACACCTTCTTCTACGAACTAGAGTCAGGATCAGCCAGAGGTGAGCTGAGGTCAATGCTTAAAGCTTGGAGCCTTGTTCCAACATTACCAGCATTAATGAACCTTTCTCCAGGGCAGCTGTTCACCTGTCTGGAAAAGAATCAGAAGTCAGGCACAGGATTTTCTTAACTCCCTTTTCTATGCACTGAGAACAACTGAAATAGCAGAGACATCAGGAAGCTCTGGGCTTCCTCCACTGAGAAGGAACTACTTCTCTTCACTTTTTAGCTGGAAATGAAACACAGTGACATCCACTGAAGCGGTTGCACATGTGCCAGATGCAGCCTTAGTGCATGACTAACGTGTAACAAAAATCAGGCTTTCGGATCAGCCAGCAGAAGACAGTGTGCAGAGCTGAGAACAAGGAAGATGAGGAAAGAGGAGAAAGGCAATCTGAACAAAAATTTAAGTGGCAGAAGTTAAGCAAAAGTCCATGCAGGTAGGGGGAAAAGAGCAAAACCCCAACTCAACATGAAGGATCCCAAAATATTAATGAACTAGTGTAAACATGGAACTTCGTATTTTTGACTCTTTCTGCAGCTACTATCCACAAAACTTCAGGGGATGAGGGTGTACTATCCTTCACTGTCTTGAGTACTGGGTTCTCAAAGGGTGGATGCCATCCATTTTGTTTCATTTCTTAACAATAGAGTATCATTAAATTTTTGAACTTCTATGATGGTTTAGCCTATATTCCTGCATAAAACAAGCTGAACAGTTTCACCTAGACAGGTGTTCTCTCAATTAATATATAACATGTGCTTCACTTGAGTGTATTTTAAGAGGTAACATCTGCTCTTTCATGATTATTTCCTGTTGTTATTGGAGCTATGACTGCTCACTTAACCACTGTCTTCACAGAAAAAAATAGGGTGCTTAGTCTGTCTATGTGTTAATCACTAAATAGGCCTGTTTTTTTCTGTTATCATGCTGCAACACAAAAACAACCTCACAATAGCTAAATTGAGTTACTGCAGATTATCAGCTTTCCTATAGTCTCTGCTCTGTCACATTAATGTTCACTAGATGAGGCACAGTATCTCACAAGCAATTAAAAGTATCATTCACAGAGGAAAAAATATCATCTGGGGATGAAATGGTAGGTCAGACATGCAATTGCTGCACTCTATTTGTTCTCTTCAGTGCTTTTTAAATTCTGTCTTCTCTGAAGAGCCTTTAGAACACAGTCATCAACATCCCATTTTTCCCTTCATTAAAGAGTGGAATTTTCAAAAGAGCTCAGTATGGGCCTAATTCTCCTCCTACTGATCTCAAGGGTAAAACACTCAGTGATTTCAATGGCAGGAGGGTAAAGCAAGTTCTTGTGCTTCTGAAATCCCACTTGCTGATATTTTCTCCAGGGAAAAACAGCAAGCTCCAGGGATAAGAAGTCTCTTGATTAGTGGAGAAACAACATAGGCTGCAGCAATGCAAGGATCCTCAGGCTGCTCCCTCAGGGACACAGCCGAAGCCAGGCCTGGAAAATCCATGCACTGGAGCAAAACATCTGCTCTGTCCTGTCCCAGTTGCCTATGGCTGGCTGTAGTCCCTTCTGCTGAGAGCTTCACACAAAGTGCAGGTCAGGTTTTCCCAAGCCCTAACAGATTTAGGAGCACAAATTCCCCATGAATATGTAGGTGAGATTTAAAACACATCTGTAGCAAATTTGCAGGGCTAAGCTAACCAACTTTTCAAGGTGTCAGTGCTATTAAATAGCAAAAGAAAATCTAAAAAAGTAAAGAGGCAGAAATCTTAATAATGGACTGTGTGCATCTCTAGAGACATAACCCTACTCTACCTTTCTGGCAGAAACATAGACCTCATCCACAGGTTTGCTGATGCAGAAGCACTTGTATCTCAGCTGCCTATGTAATATCATGATTTACATGGAAATGCTGCACTGTTCTCTGCTGGACCCATCAGAGGACTGTGGAGATAGCCTGACGAATAAACACAGGCACGTAAGTGGAGCCCAGGTTAAGAGAGAAGAGGAGCTGATATCACTGAATAGGTGAGTGGCACCTGAAAATCTCACCAAAGTACAACAGTAAATATGTGCATAACCATTGCAGAGACCCTGTCCATAGGACATGGAGAACAGGAGGCCGCGGTGTCAGCCACAGAGCTGGGAGCATGCAACCATTGGGATGAAGAGGCTAGATCCTCCTAGCATAGCTGAGGAACTGTGCAGAGACAAAAAGACATTGCTGCTGAGCAAGTCAGAAGGCAGTATGTGGAGCAGCTTAGCTGTGGTGGCACTTCAGTTGATGAAAAGACAGTCAGTAATGTCCTCACACACTGTAGCAGAAGGCACTAGTGTTTGGGGATGCCACTCTATGAAGAAGAGCAGAGTGCAGATGAGTTCAGGCTCTTCAGACCTGTAGTCAATCCAGACTAACATAGTGTCAGCACTGACACTTCACAGAAAAGTCAGTGCAGAGGAATAAAGGAGTAAACTACCCCATGGGGAAATTTCTGGCCCATGTCTGGAGCACCAAGAGCTAGGCCTGAGCTGCTGCAGATGCACTTCCACTGACACAAAGCACTAATGACAGACGTTACTTAGCATGTTCTTCACCCACATAGAGGTTTTAACCTCTAATAGGCTGTAGGACTCTGAAGAACCTTAAAAGCTCATGGAAGTTCAGTAGAAGCTACAAGTTCAGCTTTGTGTCATAAGTCAAACTGCAGGAGATCCTGTATCTCTTTTCCATACACTTACTGCCCAAAATACATAGAAGCCCTCACACCTGTTTTAAGGCAAGCTCTGGGCACAAAGCTCTACGAGCACAAAGCTCTACAGGCACAAAGTGGAGAAGCAGCTAGACTTAGACATCCAAAGCCATCCAACACTTTTCTGGTCACCACAGTTGATGGTTTGGAAGCTGGTATCATATTCCTGCCTGCAGTGCTGTTATGCTGATCTCCTTATTTTCTAAAGTAACCCCAATACTACTAGTCACATCCACCCCTTTTCAAAACAACTTCCTTTTAAACCTTTTTCCCCCCTGTATTTCTGGTGTTTATGATCTATTGCAAGGATTTCTAAAAGCAGGAGCACGAAACCCAAACTCAGAACTGTGAGATGTTTCATGTTCAGTTGATGACGAGGTTTAGCAACCTATGCTGACAAAATAGGTCAGAAAAATTACTCCAAAGTTACAGTTCGCAGCAAGTATCAAACGAATGCCCTTGGGTCCATGCTGCACAAATTCAAAGGAAAGCACAAAGTCACAACACGCATGGCATACAGAAAAGTTCAGTGGGACTGGATCAGTGACCCCATCAGTCATCTCATTGTGTGTTTTGTTACAAAGACATAACCAACAAATGGGTGAAACCAGCTAATCTTTCTTGCCATCCTAAATCAAACAACTCCTTACTTCAAAGACAAAACTTTGGAAGTTTGACATGTAAATCAAAAGCATAACAACTGGGAAAGTCATCCATTCATTTATTGCTGTGAATGCTAAAACACATCTTCCAGAATAAGTCAACTAAATTATTAAGGCTGCAAAGCCTCCCACAACTGCTGAAAGCTTCTTGCTCCCTGCAATGAGAAGCACTGTAACAGTAACACTGAAATAAAAAGTAGTCACAAAACTTGATCTAATATATGCTTTGGAATTGAAGAAATAGCTAAGACATTCAAAGGATGATTGTTGTGGTTTAGGCTGGGCTGGCCGCTAAACAAAGGCTCTAGTGATCCCTTCCAGCCCCAGCCACTCGGTCTTACATACTCAGTGCATTGCTTCCTACAGGAAGACAATACAAATGAGTCCAGGATTTGCACACCTGGTGTAACTGGGAAAAATGTATCAGGGAAAATAACTTGGGGGCATATTGGGAAGTGAGTTAGGGAAGATTTCAATATGTTGGTACTACTCATACATATTAATTATTAACATTTACTGTTTTAGACACTGCTTTGTAAATGTCTGACTTCATTAAAGCACACCCAGTATAGACATATAAGTGTTTATCTTTGTACAATGGAAAAGAGATACAAGAGAAGTTAGTTTATTACTACTGACAGGCAGGGGATGTTGGGCACAAAAATACCTTTTTCCTCAACTGTAATCAGAAAGCTTTAGAGTAGGGTGGTTTGGCTTGGTTTGGTTTTATTTTCTCAGACACTATAAAACCGTTGTGTCACGTGGAAATGCAGGTCCCGAACTGCTTTCTTTCCTGAGATTTCCCATGACTTAATGGTCTGGAATGAACATAACTGCTTTCGTCGAACATGTCAAAACGGAGGCTTTCCTCAACGTCCTTCAACTCTGTTTCTCAGGTAAGGGAAGATTCTGACACACTGGAAACCCAGGAACAGTTTGTAGCTGAAAATGAGCTGTCAGATCCTGAAACTTGCAACAGGGAAAATAAAGGCACGCTTGTCAGAGCCCAAATGTTTCACCTGGACTTTCCTGAAATAAGTAACATGAATGGCTACCTATGAAAATCATTAGTGGAGATGTAATTCTGGCTCCAACCTGACAGCTGAGCAATTACTTCAGTGATCCAGTGATGGGGGATTCAATCTTGAATTCACAATTCACGCATGCTTTTCTGAATATTAACTTTCAACCATAGTATCTCAATGGAGAAGAAATATTGTCCTATCCTGGATCCTGAAGTCAACCTGTGACTGAAACAGCCTTTGAGGCAACACAAAGAATTTCAGAAGAGCAATCTCAGCCATTTCTTTGGAAGTGATGGACCAAATCCCAAAATATCAGGCTGTAAGAACTCTTTATGACGTTTTAAATTCAGAGTAATCACTGAGTATATATATCATCAAGAGACTGAAGTTAGCTATGCTTTGGTTGAAATATGTGAAATTTCAATAAATGCTCCACTGGAAGGTGAGAGGTTCCACAAAAAAAAAAAAATAGAAAAAAAAATAACTAAGGATTTTGACACCTCCCTCTAATTGAAATAAATGCATGCTAATTCTCAAGCTGTCCTATATTCCTTTGAAAAATCCAAGACATACTTTGACTTGTGGCCTCACAACATCAGTAGATCCCACAATATCTTGCAGCAATGAGTACCACAGGTTCCCATGAGCTGTTTTTAAGGTGCTCCAGTGGGCCTCCCTTATCTGATCTGGAAGGAAAAGAGTGACAGCATGGGCAGTCTGAAATCTGATTCATTGTTACATGTTATATTATTATATCCTTTCTTCATTTTTCTTGTTTTTTTCAGCTTTAAGAGTTTCAGATTCTCATCACAGAACTTTTTTATGCTATTCACAAACTTGTATATAAATCGGAATAGCAGACACAAGAAGCAGTAAATTGACAAGTGAGCCCTTCAGTAACATAAAATCAGCAGCTGACAAGCACAAAACGCGTGAAGAGAGAGAGCTTTGCAGGAAGGGAGACAACTAGAAGATAAAGATGATGCCAAAGTTATAAAGAGCAGAAGCTAAGAGGAGGTTTGCTGTTGAGAAAGGTGATAAGGAAGTTTATGTTTGTGTCTCCTCTGTTTGGCCCTTGCCTTTGAGATGTTTCTGGTGGGTCAGAGATTTCACTATTTCCCTCCCATTCCTCATGGCCAGGTGGCCAGGAGCAAAAAGGAGAGAGAAGTGTGTCCCCAAACCTTTTTCTGTGTTTGCAGTGCACTAAGAGGAAGTGAGATCCACACTGGCAGCCCGAGGAAGCTAAGACAAACCTATGAAGACTGCTGGTGAAGTCTGCACGTCCATTGGCAGCAGGTCATGTAACATACTCTACTACTCCTGACCCCTGCCCCTTTTGTGCTACTTGGAAAGTACTCACACTGTCTCTACTTTACCTCTTTCTCAATGTAGCAGAATGATTTTTCCTAAATCTTGGCTCTCCAGTCAGGTTTTTCATTCCCCTTTTCTTGTTATTTTCTGAATTTCATCAGTTTATGCTTCTGAGCCTCCAGCTCAGCCTATTACAAGGAGATATTCAGTGGAGCAAATAGTTTAGCTGCTGGCAATTAGTCAGCCTTCTCATTTGTACCTCCTGGAGACCAAAATACCAATACCATGTAATATTTTACTTCTATTATCCCATATTGCTAATATAAATTTTTTCTTATTAGATAAAGAAGCTTTAAATATTTCAGAAATGACAAAGAATTACATGGGGCTTAGCTGCATAGTTAAATCTCTATGTTGATTCAAAAACACTGTTAAAAGCCTATAAGAAGATTAACTGAACTCTTTCAAGCTTTTGCAAAATAAACTGTTCATCTCCCCAGAGCTCAATTCATCCAGATACAAGCCCTGGAAAAATACTTTTTGGGGGGAATCCCTGAAATCCCAGTGTGCAAATAACCTGTGCATGATGGAGTGAAAGGGTGAACACACTTTTATAAGCACACATGTTTATGAAGACATAATTGCAGAGCAGGACTAACAAAACCACCTATAGCAAGGGCCAAAGAGGTCAAAAGAAGTGGGCGAATAAAAAAAGCTTCACCTGTCACTGTTGTTACTTAGAGGGGGAAAAAAGTGAGTCAGCACCATCTTTAGGCAGCAGGGTACTTCTGCCAGAGGAGAAAGCAGTGTCTGACACTCAGCAGGCCACCTGGAAACTACAAGCTCTGACAGGCTATGCTTTTGTCACAGTATTGTGCTGTTCTTCTAAATAATGATCCTCCAGCAGCACTCCAGATGATTAGCCCAACACGCAGATAGCTGCCTGGCTTATGTCAGACAAATGTTTCCACCCACTGCTTCCCTCACCTGGGAAGCGCCTTTGTTTTATCAGACTGCATCTGCAATTGACATAAACTGAAGTTCAGTGCTTTTGTTGAGCCAATTCTCACCATTGTGATTCATTGTCTGGGTTTTGCTGTGAGGAAAAGAGTCCAGCTTACTGAGGTGCAGGGAGGGGGACTATTTAGGGAGAGCTGGAGCTTTTCAAAACATGCAAGGGAGGAAGAGTGGAAAATGGGAAACTGGACTTCAAAAGTGCCCTTTGCAAAATATCCCCTGATTTTTGGCTGGGAGTAACAGATAGGAACAACGGTGACAAAGCCAGAGATGCAGTGGAGAGTGTAACAAGGAGAGAAATTAAATATTGATCATGCCTTGTGTCAAAAAGGGAAACAAAGAGTGAGAGGAAAGAAATCAAATGAAGAGGGGACATTTTCTACAAAGCTAAAATCTTCCTGTAACTGCAACGGGAGGCTCAAAAGCAGCTTCTCATTCAGAGCAGGGATGCAGGTGGGATTGCCTGTCAATCTCATGCTGTTCAGAGCCAGGGGCATAAGAGCTCTGCCGGACTGGATTAGACCAGCCGCCCCATACTCCCTGCTTTCAGCTCAGGACACATTTGCTATCTTATTGTGAGAGGACAGAGATCTTGAACAGGTCATGCCAACAACATACAAGGGAGACTTCCTTTCTGACCCCAAAACCGGTATGTGGTACACAGTGAGGTTACTCTCTCAGCCTCTGCATACAGCTACATGCACCTCACGTACCCCAAAGCCCACCTCAGTGAATGCAGACCTGCTGACTCCGGTGGACGACAGTGCCAGATGGCTTCAGTGGCAGCAGGATTAGGGAGATGAAAGGAAAAAAACCAGCAAATTCTGCATGCACTTCCCAGAGACTGAAACATTTCGGAAAATTCCCCTTCTTCACAAGAGGGATGCTAATGAGCAGAGGGGGTAGCTGAACCTGTAACAAAGCTTCAGAGCTACCAGCTTTTTAAGAGACGTACTTCAAGCAGTAAAGAGAGGGGAGGAAAGCTGGTGAGGGTGTATTCTACATGTCACAAGTCCCATGGTCTCTGGCTTACCTCCACATTGAGGCATGTTTTCCTGTGCTATGACAAGAGAGAGTGCCCTGAGCCGTGTGCCCAGCTGATGTAAACTGACACGGCTCCACTTAGGTCAGCAGTGCTGCCCTGGCACCCGCAGCAGACCTGGTCCACAGCCAGCACCACCAGCATGGGCCTAGTTGGTTCAAGCAGGGTTTACACCACTGCTTCTCCAGAGCTGCTTGGCTGTCTGCAGGGCAATGGGACTGATTTATAGGAGCTGAGGACACGACCTACTCCTTTAGGGGGCTCCTTAAAGCACACAGTCTTGTCAGGCAGTTTACAGCATCTGCCCAATCTGTACCCCAGCTGTGGATGAAAGCACATATTTGCCTATGGGTAGACAGACAGACAGACAGGAAATTTTAAGAAATAATAAATCTAATGAAATACAATTTCAACCTATTTCGAGCTTATGATAGCTGGCCAGGAGCTGAACTCAAACTGATGTGGTCTCAAATCCCATGTGAAGACCATGGGATCACACAAACTTGTGTCTCATCGATCTGACATTGTTACTGCTATTTGAACTGAGCGGGGATTTCTGAGGATCCTTGGTGAACATCACTATTGACTAAGCAGCAGAAGTGAGAGACATTCAAGCAGTAAAAGCAGTAAAACTTGACACTGTAAAACACTGTGTAACATCGTACTGTGTTCTTAACAGAAGCAAGAAGCTCTTTCTCAGGGGCTTTATCTCACTGGCCTCAGCATACTCACAACATTTCAAACAAATGGACAATGTCCACAGCAATCTTCTTGCAGGAGTGGGTCTTAAATAGTCATAGAATTATAGAATTGTCTAGGTTGGAAGGGACCTTTAAGAGCATCGAGTCCAACCATTAACCTAACACTGCCAAAACCACCACTAAACCATGTCCCTCAGCACCGCATTTACCTGTCTTTTAAATATCTCCAGGAATGGTGGTTCAACCACTTCCCTGAGCAGCCTGTTCCAATGTTTGACAACCCTTTCTGTGAAGAATTTTTTCCTAATATCCACCTAAACATCCCCTGGTGCAACATGAGGCAATTTCCTTCTATCCTATCGCTTGATATTTGGGAGAAGAGACTGACACCCACCTCACTACAACCTCCTTTCAGGTAGTTGTAGAGGGTGATAAGGTCTCCCCTCAGCCTCCTTTTCTCTAGGCTAAACAATCCCAGCTTCCTCAGCTGCTTCTCATAAGCCTTATGCTCTCTAAACAATCCCAGCTTCGTTGCCCTTCTCTGGACACACTCCAGAATCTCAACGTATTTCTTGTAGTGAGGGGCCCAAAACTGAACACAGTATTCGAAGTGTGGCCTCAGCAGTGCTGAGTACAGGGGGACAATCACTTCCCTAGTCCTGCTGGACACACTATTTCTGATACAAGACAGGATGCTGTTGGTCTTCTGGCCACCTGGGCACACTGCTGGCTTGTATTCAGCCAGCTGTCAATGAATACTCCCAAGCCCTTTTCCTACAGGCAGCTTTCCAGCCTCTCTTCTGCAAGCCTGTAGCATTGCATGGGGTTGTTGTGATCCAAGTAAAGGACCCAGCACTTGGCCTTGTTGTACCTCATGCAGCTGGCCTCAGTCCATCCATCCAGCCTGTCCAGATCCCTCTGTAGAGCCTTCCTACCCTCAAGAAGATCAACACTGCCACCCAACTTAGTGTCATCTGCAAACTTCCTCAGGGTGCACTCAATCCCCTCCTCCAGGTCATTGATAAAGATATTAAACATAACTAGCCCCAGTTCTAAGTCCCATGGAACACCACTTGTAACCATCCGCCGACTGGATTTCATTCCATTCTTCACAGCTCTTTGGGCCCAGCCCTCCAAAGCCCATCCAAGCCATGAGCAGTCAGTTTCTCCCGGAGAATGCTGTGCTAAACAGTGTCAAAGGCTTTACTAAAGTCCAGGTAAACAATGTAGCAAGACTAAATTAGGGTAGGTTTCAGCCTTTCTTTTTCCAATCACCGCAGACAACTGTTTCTGAACCTTGCTGGATTTAGTACTTCCTCCCAAGCCAAGAGACGGTGACAGTCTTCCTACCTCTTGGCCAGGATTTCCGAAACCATAATCACTTTGGAGAGCTTGAAGAAGCAAAACAAGTTGGGAAGAAGGAAAGCCACAATTTTCCCCCCTTTCCTTGTGCAGGCATAGAGTCACAGAACACGCAAAGATCTCCAGGGAATGGGATTGGAGAGCAAACTGGTATAAATAGTAAGCATATCTGTTACATGGCAGGAGAGACACAGTCCAGTGGGATTCCATGATGCTTACAGCCTGACTTCCAGTTAGCCCAGAGCATCATGCTGCTGCTTCTGAACGTCATGCTGTCAGGATGCTTCAGCTCTGCTCCCAGAAATGCACACTGAGAGTCATACCTGCTCAATGAGATGCAGACTTCAGTTTCACAGCAGGGTCTGACGTCAGTCTGCCAATGACAACCTCTCATTTGGATCCAGACTCTGTCCCTCATCTGTGCTGCTGCTTGCCTCATCTCAAGCAGGAGCTGCTTGTGCTTGGTGTCTGGCAGGGATGGGGCAACCTAAGCTGTGTAAAGGAGACCTGTACCCAGCATGCAGAAGGCCCTCAGTTGTATTTACATCGGAGACAGGAGATTTGGCCTGTCAGACAACTCTCTGTTATCTATCTCCAGACACAACAAGCTGCATTTCTTTTCCTCTCTCCAGCCTCACAGGGTGGGTCCCAGGAAAAAAGGACAGTGTTTCTCTGTTCTTTGGTTCATAGTTGGTGATTTCCACCCACCCTTCTTGGTCACTGCAATTTTGCACTCCCTCCTGCAAGATCACCTCTATAAGAGCTGGAAACCATTTTGCTACCTGAGATTCCTTTATGCCAGTCCTTTCAAGGCTCTTTCCAAAGACTGGCTCCACACTGTAGTTCTCTCTCCTACAGCTCATAGATCTTACAGTCCAAACAGCTTCAACAATCCACTGGCATCCACTGTTCACCATATCCCTTGTAGGATTTCTCCTCCTTCTAACCACAATGGCTTTCTCTACTGGCAGTGGGATTTCAGTTCCTGTATTGATGCGCCCTTGTGGTAGTGTTTCACTTTAGCTGTTCCACTGCTAATAAACCAACTGGGCTGCCTATGGATATACCATCAATGGACTAACTGGTAGCCACATTCTCAGTGCTGTGAAAATTCCCCTGTCTGGGCCTGTGTTTCCAAGGAGAGCACTTGGGAACATGTCTTTCCACACAGAGAATTTGCTTCCCAGGAGCTGCCAGAGTTACCTGTACCACGTGGCACTCTTATTCTTGAAGGTAACTGACATCATTCCAGACTTTTCCTGAGAGCAGAAAGAAAGCTTCTTACAAAGTCCCTTTTGCTTTCTAGCCACAGTAGTAATGTCTGGCTGTTGCATCTCTCTTTGGAGCTGTCCCACAAGTCAAATGCCTCAGGAGTTTTCTAAGATGCTTTTGATGTTCTTTCTAGTCTTTAAAAAAAGCTTTAAAAAATGCACTGTGAGTCCCTGTAAAGACTGTTTCCTTTTTACTGCACTATATAATTTCTGCAGTGACACTGTTAATCTGAGAATTCACTTTCTGCCCCAGTATGTCTCAAAGAAAGAAGTGCAAAATTTGATCTTTGTCTGGTGACTTAAAAACCCTTTGTGACTAAGGAGTACAATGTCTTCTGCAGTTTCCTCATTAGAGGAAAGGACAGTTTTCCAATAGTGTTCATTTGATTCAGTGCCACTGACACCAAGTATCCCAAGGTTACAGCTTTCAGGCATGGGAAATTTTTGTTTTTATCAACATCAATGCCAGCACTGGATACAGAGAAACAAATCACAGCTCAAAAACACAACTCAGAGAATGGCAGCTCCAGCTAAGTTAGCTCATGTGTAGGCCGTGGAGGGAGAAGGATATCTCCAGGGCATCTTGCACAGGCTCTGACTACCAGGCAGCTCTTGAGGAGGTGACCTCTCTCTTTTGGCTGGGATGAGATGCCTGGGAGTGGATATACCATTGCTCTAGCCCAGTGAGTGCCAAACACTATAGAGCAAAGCAGCTTCCTAGTGAACGTTCAGACACATTTTCCCTGCTCAGAAAAACACACCAAACACTATCAGAAAGAAGTCTTCAAATTGGATATGCTTCCTATTGATGGAAGCTTCGCATGACACCATGAACCGTGAATGTCCCGTAGATCCTCCAAAAGGACTCCCAAGGATACTTGGTACTGTATAGAGGTAGTGAGCTATACATCTGGGATGATGAAAGAGCAGGAAAAGGTGAAGAAAGAATACTTTGAAACACGTAATATCATTTGTCGCTATTTTAAAAGATGATGTCTTTGTCTTTCTAAAGCATGCTTTAATATTTTATTTTCAAGACATTCTGTACAGAGTTCTTCTCCATATAGATAAATTTATACGCATAAAAACATATTTCTATATGATTAATTTCTATGCAACAGTGACAGATAGCAAATTTCAAAATGTTTAGATGAAGAACGGCATAAAGATGTCATTACTGACCATTGCCAATAGAGGTAAATTGTATGTAATTTTATCATCTGTAGTTATTCCAGCTAATGACTATGATAGAGTGGTGAGAGCACAGGGACACGAAACAGCATGCTCTAAGACTTAAACCAATCTCACCATAAGTGTTTAGGATGAAGCTTGTGCTAGGCAGATTATCTGAGTGTGTCACAGTGCAAAGCCCTTGAACTTTTCTTCACACCTTACAGCAGTGACAGCTGTCATAATGAAAACCCAAGGCAAGCTGGACTATCTGTTGACATGGAAATTTCTATTTTCCAGAGCCCTGACTGCACTGCAGCAGTCTCATACGACTGTTCCTCAGTGCTCTCAGCACAAAGCACTGAGAAAGCAGACATCTGCCTCACCTGTAACTGCAGTTTCTGAGACCATTTTGTGGGCAAATAGCAGAAAATTACATTTTCCCAGTCCTGCAACTGCACCATGATGCCTTCAGTCTACTCACAGAATAAAATATCATATCCAAAGGTAAGTTGTGGGTATGACAGGTATGTCATGCTGTCCAGGAGCATGACAAGAAGGCTCCAGGAACCCCTTTCCATTCCTCCTTAGACTTTTGCATCCACACAGGGGACATGGGCGGGGGGCTTACCTAAGGAGCCCTCTGGAAAGACCAGCCTCTTCCTTTCTGTCATTCAAACTGTTCACTAGATCCCTTTCTGAAAACGAGGCAGGAAGGTTAAGGAATTGCTCTGGGACGCTGTGTGGGCTTTTAATTCCTGCTCCTCACCGTTTTACCCTGTTTGAAATGATATGCTAACCTCAGCTTGAAGATGGGAGTATTGAGCTTTTGTTCCTACAGATGTCAGGGTTCTGTTCATTTTTCTATTTGCAAACATAAAAAGACACACATTTATAATGGACTATTTCTAGCTATATGCAATTTGGTTTTATATGTTTACAGGCAGTCCACAAACTTGCTCCGTTTATAGTGAGCTGTTTTAGCGTGTATCACTCAGTTAAAAATACTACCAAATATTCCTTTAAAAAAAGACATGAATATATGAAACAATTAGGATGGAATCCTCTAAAGCTGAAGTATATATAGGGAAGGGATGGTCAATAATTCTTGCACCTTCTCCTCCCATCACACACTGCATCACCTATATGATTTTTGGTCTCCCCAGGTGGCTTGGGGTAAGCAAATTATTGTGGTGTTGATAAAGTGATGGCATATCCCTTATTTCTTAGATAGATGATGGATGTCTGAATTTTCTATTTTTGACATACATTCATGGTTGTAGCAGAAGATACCTTGCTGTTACAAGTTAACATAACACACAACATGAGCACAATTTCAAGCAAGAGGATGAATCTCCTATACTTTCAGGAGTATTTTAAAGGTTTTTGCTGAATAGTCCTTACAGGGCTTTATAGGGACCCAGCTGCATGGAAAAGAATATACTCAGCAAGACTGTGCAGGGGAAGAGAGGAAGCATTGCTGTGGATTTCACACTTGCTGTATGTCAAGTATGATCTGATTTCCTCAGAAAGCTTCCTGATCCCTCTTCTGCCATAATGTGCCGGGCAGAAATGTTGCTCTACTCACTTGATGATTCTACCACCAACGAGCAGTTGTCACTGATGGCTCCTATTTTTTTAATAAGATTTTCTTTTTCTGTTTTTTTGGCAGTTCATCATCATCTTGGTGTTTTATATACGAATTTGGATATTAGTTTTGCTTGTTTCTGAGGACAGAAATATTATTTCAGATTTTTAAAGTAATATTTCAATTTTTCAAATTGAAGAACAGACTTAGAAAGAGTGGGTTGCAATGAGTACAGAACCGATGTAAGATCTGGGGTTGACCCATTCCGAGAAAGGGGGGGTGCTCCTGTTGCTCTCATTCCTGCTGTTGACTGAAATCAGTCTGCTAACAACAGCAAAGCAAGGCAGAAACAGTAAAATTTAACCCAAAAATAGCATGCTGGCCTCAGGAGTCAGAAAAGTGTTTTTATTGGGCAAATTGTAAGTACAAAGAAATGAGGGAAAGTAAACCGCAACATTCATTTTACTCTCCTGCCTCTGTAAATAAAGAGCTGTCTGCAAATCTGCCATCTGAGTCCTTTCACTCCCAATGACACAGTGAAGTGTCTGCTAGGACATCACACATACACTAGGTGACAGTGCAGGAGGGGCCCTGAAATAACAGCCGTGTATGGCGCCAGATGCCAGGCAGGGGCATTGAGATCCATGTCGGACAGGCATCATCCTCCATGGTTACACCGGGCTGCCAGCAGCAGCACAGGCACTGGTGAGGCTAAGTGCCCACAGAGGGGCAGGAAGTCCTTCCAGGCAGCCCCAGTGGTGCCCATATAGAATCAACAGAAGGGGAACGATGGCTATTCACAAATGATGTGCAAGCATAGGAAAGCTGGGCCAAGCAAATACATTTGGTATTTATCTCTGAGTATTTTGTATTTATCTCTGTGGGGTTGATATCCAACTCCCACTGCTTCTCTCGGCTTCTGTCCCTGGTCCCTGGAAGGAGTGCGTGCCCCTTCAGCAACAGTTTTATTGTACTTTGCAAGATACTGCCCCTCAGGGAGCTGGACCAAATTGACTTTGACAATGGGGAAATAGACCTCGGACAGTGCCCTGAATGGGCTGTTGGTGCATCAAAACTACAGTATCATGTTATTCATATTATTGTCAGTCTCACCTCTGTGCCTGGTAAGATCATTGAGCAGATCCTCCTGGAAACTCTGCTACGGCACACGGAAAATAAAGAGGTGATCAGAGACAGCCAACATGGCTTCACTGAGGGAAAATTGTGCCTGACAAATTTGGTGGCCTTCTACGATGGCGTTACAACATCAGTGGGTAACGGGAGAGCAACAAACGTCACATACCTAGACTTGAGCAAAGCATTTGACAATGTCCCACATGACATCCTTGTCTCTAAATTGGAGAGACATGGATTTGACAGGTGGACCACTTAGTGGGTAAGGAACTGGCTGGACAGTCGAACTTAAAGAGTTGCGGTCAATGGCTCGATGTCCGAGTGGCAAGCAGTGATGAGTGATGTCCCTCAGGGCTCGGTACTGGGACTGATACTGTTTAAGATCTTTGTTGGCGACATGAATGTTGGGCTTGAGAGCACCCTCAAAAAGTTTGCTGACAACACCAAGCTGTGTGGAGCGATCGACACACTGGAAGGAAGGGATGCCATCCAGAGGAACCTGGGCA
The DNA here is from genome assembly GCA_013396915.1 of Stercorarius parasiticus. Classification (NCBI taxonomy): domain Eukaryota; kingdom Metazoa; phylum Chordata; class Aves; order Charadriiformes; family Stercorariidae; genus Stercorarius; species Stercorarius parasiticus. The sequence continues at coordinate 264,203 of VWZL01001922.1, read as the reverse complement.
GACTTGAGACGTGGGCCTGTGTGAACCTCAGGAAGTTCAACAAGTCCAAGTGCAAGGTCCTTCACGTGGGTCAGAGCAATCCCAAGCACAAATACAGGCTGGGTGGAGAATGGATTGAGAGCAGCCCTGCAGAGAAGGACTTGGGGGTGTTGGTTGATGAGAAGCTCAACATGACCTGGCAATGTGCACTTGCAGCCCAGAAAGCCAACCATATCCTGGGCTGCATCAAAAGAAGCATGGCCAGCAAATCGAGGGAGGTGATTCTCCCCGTCTACTCTACCCTGGTGAGACCCCACCTGGAGTACTGTGTCCAGCTCTGGGGCCCCCAACGTAAGAAGGACATGGACTTGTTGGAGTGGGTCCAGAGAAGGTCCACAAAGATGATCAGAGGGTTAGAGAACCTCTCCTATAAAGACAGGCTGAGAGAGTTGCGGCTGTTTAGCCTGGAGAAGAGAAGATTCCAGGGAGAGGTCTCTTATAGCAGCTTTCCAGTATCTGAAGGCTGCCTACAAGAAAGCTGGAGTGGGAGTTTTTACTAGTGATAGGATGAGGGAAAATGGTTTTAAACTGAAAGAGGAGAGATTTAGACTAGATATTAGGAAGAAATTTTTCACTATGAGAGTGGTGAGGCAGTGGAACAGGTTGCCCAGTGAAGTTGCGGATGCCCCATCCCTGGAAGTGTTCAAGACCAGGCTGGATGGGGCTTTGTGTAACCTGGTCTAGTGGGAGGTGTCCCTGCCCATGCCAGGGGGTTGGAACTATACTATCTTTGAGGTCCCTTCCAACCTAAACCACTCTATGATTCTATGATTTGCATACTGGTCAGTTTAACCATGGGTAGTGTTTACACTCACTGCTTTTGCTGTATCCCTTTGCAAGCATCAGCCTACACAACCTTAAGGTTAAGATTTTGCTGCAGCTGCCAGTTAGTCTTTGGAAAAAAGTATAGTGCTACCTCCCTTTGGGGGGCTGCAAGGGACGAGGGGGTGTTTGCATATTTCCCTCCTTAGAAGGAGAGGAAGCTGGGTTGTGCAGTGTGTTAAAACTGTGTGTGTCTGGACAACACACTACTTATATTTAAAAGGAAGGGTGAACAAATGCCAGTTCCTCAGTCAATGACTCATTCTGTGCATTTGACATTCCATCCAAGAAGGATTGCCCAGGTGTGTGAAGAATACTACATTTGTTTAGCAGGAGCCTCTGCAATATGTTGCAAGCCCTGGGGAGAGGATGCAATGCCAAGAAGAGAGATACATTTGTGGGCCTCTGGCTCCATCTTTCCATTTTTTCTCACTTATCAAATTCCATTATTTCTCAATCAAATCCATAATTTCTCAATTATGATCTTACTACATGTGTTTCATCCAAGAAAAAGCTGGCTCCAGTTTTGTCTTGAACAAAGCCTTTTAATTTTTTAATAGCAGGTAGAGAGCTAGTTGCCCAAAAGTTCTTAAAGGGCCTAAGTTCAAGAATTAATGCTTTCTGCAGATGGTATTTCATTAACTGTAGGAGCACCACTTCGGCTGCCATCCTAGTACCTCAAAGTATTTTACCAAGACAAGAACTTGAATGCACTGGCACTTTACTTTCCCAGGGAAGATTTGGCTAGAATCGGCAATTCAGTACACTTAGCTGAACAAATATAACTTATGTCATGGGTGTATCAGGAGGCAGTAAACATACACAAAACAAGAAAAAGCACTAAGCTCCTCCCTGACCTGTCTCTCAGTGAAGATGAGCTGGTCAGCGGGGACAATCTGCAGTTAGATGTTGATTTTCATCATGTGTTTCAACAGCTTGCAATATAAATATGTAAAGGGCACAAGAGGTACCAGAGATGTAGAAAGGCATGTGAAATAACTAAAACCATTTAGCAAAACAGTGTTAGCATAAAGAGCAAAAGTCATAACCCCTATGCCTCACTCAACTAGAATGTCAAATCCTCACACTGCTCACCAACTTGTGCTTACCTGAATGCAGAAGCAGTATGAACTGCAATATATCTTTCCATTTAAAAGAGTATCTTGATAGAAGTCTTCTTGTAGAAATATGTGAAAGAGTTTTATTTTCTCTTTCAGGTACCAACACCTAGTTAGAAATGTGTTGTTTGCCTAATTTGTATGGTTTCTGCTACATGCATTTTGACCAGAGCGTTGTTGTTTATGCAGGAGCTGTTCCAGGTCTGCAGGCAACTACCTCCCAGTCAGGTGCAATCTGCTCAAGCAAGTCCTAGGACTTTTCTCTTTAAAAATTTTACTGAGAAATAAGGCAAGTTGCCACAATCATTCAGATTCTCTTCAACACTGAATATGACTTGAAATCAGAGAGTCCTCCTTTTCAAGGAAAGCCGTTTCTGACTCAGGCTTACCATTTGCTTGCTCTCTGCAGGTCTGACCTACCTATTCTCAAAAGATGCAAAAAACTCTCTGAGGCAAACCACTTATGTCACCATGAAAGCCTATTATTGCTGTGAAAACAGAGATGTGCCTGTTGTGACTGTTGATTGAAATGGCAAGATTTCATTTTCATAATTTATTAGCATCTATTATTTATCTCACGTTAGAGTTTTCTCTTTCAGTGCAAAAATTGTGCTGTTGATCAGATTCACAACGTCTGTTTGAAAATTAAAATCATGTCATCTTTTAGAGGTGTGAGTGTCAGCATAGTGAACACAGACATCTATACAGGAGTCTTGCTCATCCTGACTGCGGGGGACTCACCCAGCCTCAGGGAGCCATCACCCAGTGCTTCTCTTGGTCTCTTCATGCACTGGAGATGTTTTGAAAACTGTATTTTCTCTGCACTTAGGAAGCGCAGTTTCTATACTTTCCAGGGCTGCTAAGAGCTTGCTATGACTGAACGGTTAGGAAGTCCCTCTTCTTTCTACCTGCGTTGCACTGAAGCACAGAGTAGATGTTCCTTGAAAGAAATCACTGATGGCTCTTATGAAGCCCTCCACTGTTTTCTTGCCTGGATATAGCACTCAAACTGTCTGGGTGAAAGACCGGTGAAAGTTTAACATGATGACATGTTAAACTCTTGAAAAGAAGATCACAGAGGTCTTGTCAGTGACAGATTTATTTTTTTTTAAACAACTTTATTCTTTTTTTTTTTATTCTCCTGTTTCCCAGCGGCCACCTCTCATTGCAGTCTCCAGATACTGCTGTGTCTTTGGAGACCAGATGGATGGATTCTCTTTTCAATAAACTGCTCTCTAGCTGAAGTACACAAAATTGAAATCTCACAGCAAATATTTCAGAAACGATTTATCTTCTTCTGTGCCATTCTTTGAAAAATCCATGCTCATGATTGACTGTAGTAGTAGTCATTACAATCTGAATAAAAAAAAACCCTGTTGTATTTGCTAATCTTTAAGTGCATGGACAATCTTATTGCGAAATACAAATTCAGCACACACGTATGTTTATGAACTGCAACCTCCACACAAGGGATTAATGCAGCCCTTCTCTATTTATAGTAGAAACTGCTGTGGGTATTTTTCCTCGCACCAGAAAAGTAGAACTTGAAATGCATACACATGTCACTATACAGACAGAAAAGGAAAAAAACTCAAAAATGGATGACATTCACTGCTGTTGCCAAATAATCCATAAACATTTTCTCCTAATAAAAGACTAGGCAGAAAACCTAGCAATTTGGACAAATCGGATGTAAAAATGCAAAATGGTCTCATCTCCTATACATCAATATCTGCTTAGAACTGGCATTGTGTGTCTATTAAAAAATCTATGCAGTGGTGTCAATGCTAGAGGTACTTTTACCAGGCACTTGAAAACTGCAATTGTAGCACTGGATGTTGTACTTTTCTCTAATTCTGAAAGTTTGCTGTGGGTTTCACAGTTTTCTTTCATTCTGCAGTTTTGTTAAAGATATCCTAGAGCCATAAAAAGCTCTAAAAGTGTTCAACTGCTCCCTTGCAGATGTAAAAAGGTACAGATACAGTAGGCTTGATTCTTAATTCATTTCCACAGCATTTAAATAGAAATAATTGCACTGACTTCCTTGGAATTCCTCCCGATTTGCACAGCTGTGAATGTGAGAAGGACCAGGCCCTGCTTCTTAATTACTATTTCAATTATCCATCCAATTTGTTCATGTAATCAATCATTTGAGATTGTCCTGGGGAGGCCTTCAGATGAAAGTCACAATGAAGATCAAAGGAAGAGGCATGCCACATAAAGCTGTGCCTTCAGCTTGTGGTCTGCCAGCATTTAGAGTGCCATCTCCTGGACCTTCCTGATGCAGCATTCTCTCCAGGAAACCTGCCAAAAGTGATACAAGGGCTGATGAGAAACAACACCTAAACATACTTCTGAAAGAAAAAACACATAGCATTTAAGAGGAAAGCCCTGCTTGCTTCACTACCTGTCCACAAACACGTCCCCTACACATAAATGTCTGCTCTGTACCTGGGCCCAGGTGTAGCGTGCTGGTGGTGGGGAAGCGTGACCCAATACTGGCTGTCCCTTTGTGATCTGATGGATGGCCTCACCCATCTGGGCCAAAGCACTGGCTGCACAGTTGCAGCAGGTACGCTCTGTCTGCAGAAACACAGATACAGAGAAGGAGAGAGACGATGACTTGGGTGGGAGCAAAAATCTAGTATTTGACTTCTGTGTTCATTAAAGCAGAGAACAAAAGCCCAAAGTTAGGTCACGGTGGCAAGTCTGAAGATTAGCCTACGTGTTTGTCCTTCTGTGGCAAGGAGGATGCTGCTGGGACAGTACAGTCTGTCTTTGAGAGTTGATTTTAAATGTTGACACAAACAACCTGCTCCCACAGAGGTTCTGCAAGGATGGAATTCTCGGTGGAAGTGCCTTAGGTGCTTCAGGATATATAAGGCTTGCAGATCCCTCTGTAAATCAAGTAATTTAATTTATTTCCCAGGGAATATCAATTCCACTTCAACATGTGTTTGTCTAACCCTTTTTTAGAAACCTCCAAGGAAGTGGCCAGCAGTTTTCTTTCCTCTTTTTTTTTCTTTTTTTTTCCCCCCAAAACTAAGAATTCCAAGTCCTCTGTGTTTTCATTTATTTCCCTGCTACCTATTCTGTAAACTCAATCCAATTCTTCATCATTCATGATGCACACAGGCCAAGACTTGAAATGCTAATCCAGCTAAAACTGAGTAGAAAGGACAATCCTGCTGTTTTACACACAATGCTTCAACTTTTTGTATTGCTGGCAAGGGAGCTTAGTACTTCTACAAGAACAACATTAGCCTACTATATTATTTTGTTCTGTGTGGTAACACTGAAAGTCCTGACCATGGTCCTACTTAAGACCTAGCTATGCTTCATTTTCTGTTTGTGCACACACTCATTCCTTTGTGTTAGGAGTGCTGCTGTTAGGAATGTAGGAGCAAAGTGCTGAAAGAAAGGCAACCCACCCCATGACATCTGCTTTGTCTCACATAGAGGAAACGTATCACTGCCACGCATTTGCCTCTGCCTTGAAGGCAGAGACTCCTCCATCCACCACCCCACCCTCCATGTTCTCACATAAGATGCAGAGAGTAATTCAACAAGAGGTGAATGACCCTCTACCGGTGGGTGCTGATTTCACTGCTTCCTAAATGATCTTTACTCAGACTGTCCAAAGCAAATGGAGGTCAACCTCACATTCTCTTTTAAAGGCCTGGAAGAGCCACACACTCAAAATGATAACAAATCTTGAGATGGCTACCAAGTACATGACAAATTATTTTCTTGATGACACACGCTTTTGGGTTCTCCATCATGCTCTGCAGTGAAAATACACTTGAACTGCTAATGCGGAGTAACACCTTCCATTTAGTCTGTTTCCTAGAAATTAGCGCAGCCAACTGATGAATCAGTTACTACTTAGCATGGCAAGAGAAAACATAATCTACACAATAACAAGAAGTCCTAAAGCAGGATGAGAGTTGTTATAATACTGAAGTAGCCACACTGCTGTTAAGTTATTATGGCAATTGACTGATTTGTTTAACTGTCAGATGTACCTTGCTCTTTCCTAGTTGCTTTCAAAACAGTAATTGGGTTCTTATTAGCAGTTTTCAGGGATGACAGAAAACTGATTTCTGAGCTTGCATGTCATTCATTGATATGTAATCCAAATTTCTGTATTTGGATTTACATTTGATGGATTCAGCAAATGTACTTACTTCCACTAATTAGTTTCAGGCCAACTGGAAAACTGAATATTTAAACTGAGGTTTATAAGAAGGAATGACACAGGGACAAAACCCAGCATCTGCAATGCAGAAAAATACTCACTATTGTACAATTATTTTCTATACTTTTTGTGGTCCTTAAGGAGATGTTGAGAAGTGGGTTAACCTAAATTTGAAGAAAGCACTCTTTGGAGGTGTCTCCATGCAGAATTTGGTGCTCATAAACGTAAAGTTGTAAACCTTTGGTGACCTACAATAACAGGAGCCACTATTATTTGTCCTAAACATGAGGTAGTTAATCTCAGTTTCATACTCTGTAAGACAAAGCTGTACTTTGTGTGCACAAAGAACAACTCCAGGAGGAAACATTGCAGAGAGCCTGCTGCAAACCATTTTCCTCCTACAGAAAAGCCAAGCCTTTTGTCCGGAATGACAGAGTCTTCATGGGGAATTACTGTGCTGTAGCAGCTCATTCTGAGCTATATTCGGCAATTCTTGTAGAAGTATTGAACAACCTGAAAGGAAATGCACAGGCCTTGGAGAACAATGACAATGCAAGTTTAATATTAACATTTGTCCAAAATGTAAGTTCTGTTAAAATAGTGCAATGAGTATCTTGCATAGTTTTCTAAAGAAATAGTTACACAGGAAAAGCACACAAACCAAAAATCTTCATACCAGTAAAGTTTTCAGAATGTCACTGTGACTCATAGGATCTTCTACCACATGAATGGAGGGCTGGCCACCCCTTGCAGAGAGTGGAACAGAAAGACCTGCTGTTCTTATCCATGGTGGAGAGAACAAAAAGTCACAGGTTTAATATTTTAAACTTTTAATAGACACTAGAAAAAAGTTCTTATTAGGAGTTGATAAAAGGTCATTGAGAACACGTTATACATAAATTTACATCCCCGTTTTTGTCAGCATAAACATAACTAGGTTTGGTCCTGACCTAGGGTGGTGATCTAGGTGACTACTCAGGGCCCACCAGTCCTCTAGTTCTACAACATGAAAGGACACTTTTGTTCAACCCTAAGGAACTTCTGAGCTCCTTGACAGTTATTGCTGCATTCACTACTCATCCCCAGCTCTCTCCAGGGTATAATATTGTGACAAGTGATGGCAATGTGAGGAAATGAAATGCACCACCTTGTTGCACATGCTGTGTCATGACAGAAAGCATAAATCTGCCAGAGCTATGTGGCTCTGTGCTTCTGTGGTACTTGCTGTGCTACACTCGTATTGGCTGTAATTCTGCCTCAGCAGGATTTCCATGGATTTGGCAAGGGGCAAGGCAGACAGCATTTGGCATCAAGGAGCCCTGCAGTGAGGCAGTGGTGCCTAGAGAGGTGTCAGAACGGTGCTGGACCCTAATTGCATGCCGCTAGCAGGTAGTGTCACAGGTCTACAGAGCCTTTTCACGTGCGCAGCAAAACCGAGCACCTTGAGGAGCTGTTCGGGCATTAGTTGAGTGTCAGATAAATGCTGCATTGTCATGAGAAATGAACAACCAGTAGCATGATGTTGCAGGTGGCAAATAATTGTCTGTATGTATGTAAGGGTGTGTGTGTGAAAAACTGTAACTGGTCTTTTGAACGCTCAGGCAGAAGCCTAGGAGTTGCTAGCCACCATTAGGACAAACTGGTTGTAAATTTGGTAGCAGCTGGACTAAAGGAATGAGGCACATTCCAAGTTGTCCAATGAGTAGAGAGATACAGAAACATAGAATCATAGAATGGCTAGAGTTGGAAGGGACCGGACCTTAAAGATCACCTACTTCCAACACCCCTGCCATGAGCAAGTACGCCTTCCACTAAATCAGGTTGCTCAAAGTCCCATCCAACCTGGCCTTGAACACTTCCAGGGATGGGGCATCCACAACTTCACTGGGCAACCTGTTCCACTGCCTCACCACCCTCATAGTGAAAAATTTCTTCCTAATACCTAATCTAAATCTACCCTCTTTCAGATTCAAACCATTACCCCTCATCCAGTTTAAAACCATTAAACCCTCCTCCTACCACTACACTCCCTGATATCAGACAGGATGACCAGTTAAGGGGGTTTCTCATACATTGTGCTCCTGCAGGTAGGCAGTTTGAACTGGGAAAACCGGGTGCTAGGGTATCCAGAAATGAGAGTTGTTACCAAAAAAGAAATGCTCCAAAAAAAGAGGTAGTCTTGGAAAGAAGATGAGGGCTGGGAAAGGAGGAAGGTAAAGAACCTGGCTGGAAGAAAGATCCTGATAGTGGAGGATCCTGGAGATCAGGGACACAGTTGGGTCCAAGAGCTGGGAGATGACCAGGGACCTTGGCTGCTGATGCCCAAGTTGGGTAAATTGAGCAGTGGCACAGCACAAAACAACATGACTTTCTGCCCAAGCTTCCTGGGACAGTAGCAACCTTGCAAGGAGGGAAGTTGAGACCTCACGAATGTAATGTCAGGAGAGCAAATAACAAGTGTATGAGATATAAACAAGTGTAAAATCTCTAATCTTTGTGGTTTTTTAAACAAAACCCAGCATCCAACTGCAATTTGTCATTCACTCTCTCTCGTCTGTGATACATGACGCCACAGCAGACCCACTGCAGCTTTGCTAAGGGTAATTCTCAGTTGCAATAAAGGAGGCCTGAAGTTATGCACCACAGTTGAAAGCTTGACACTGGAGTAGGTGGCTTGCTGTCAACCCACTGCTCCCCTGCATTTTAGGCTCTGCAGTGACAAATTCCTTCCTGGTGGAATAAAAATATCATCATGGAAGAAATTATGAGTGTTTTGTGTACCTCCAGTAGTCTTGCTAACCTGAAGAAGTACAACCAGAGGAGTATATTCCTATCTGATGCAGAAGAACATGCTTTGCTTCTGTAAGCATTATTGGATATTATCAGTGTCGTTTCCTGCACAGTAGGAAGATAACCATACATGCCTCAAAGTGCTTGAAACTATCACTCAGACGAAAAATAGTAAATAGGTACTTTTCTCTGCCCCATGACTGTGAGTGAAGCAGTTTGCTGCTTGCTTTCCCAGCTTCACATCATCTTGTGTTTGTCAGAATATAGGACATGCTTGCTGCACCAAATGGCCACAAGTTAATTTGGACAGACGCTCAACGGGTACGATCACTTTATAGTCTCGTAACACACTTGGTAAAAGCTGAAGCATTACGGAGTCTGAAAGACTACGAAGAAAGCAACAGATATTATCTGAAAACTGTACAGGATTTTGATTTTATCATTTGTATTATCTAGAGTCTACCTAGAATGAGAGTCTTCATGCTCTCAAACCACTGCATTTCATGGGACTGTGACATAAACCTTGACATAAACAAAGGAAGGTGTGATTGTTGGTTTTAATGACTATACTAGTACTCACTTCTTGACTGGGTTATGAGGAGAGGAGAGGAGAGGAGAGGAGAGGTGGATAGCAGGTTATTATGGTATGAGAAAGTTTAATGTTAATACATTTCTTAACAAATACAGGATGCTCATGTTTATATCTGATTGTACTGCATTGTAGTGAGATGTAATCAATGGAGTGTCTCAAATGTACACTAAGATCCCATACTCAGAAGCAATTACTAAGGCTTCCTCATCACAAATGAAAGACCAACATTAATGCTCTACTTTGAAACCAAAGTACAATGTATGTGACATTCTGAAGTGGTATTTGTTTATGTTTCCTAGCAGCCAAATGACTCGTCAGACAGTAAGAATAATCTATCCATCCCTCTGGGAGAAATGTTACACTAGGACAAGGTTGAGACACTAAAGTGGGAATAAAAGGGCCCCACAGAAAAGAGAATCAAAGGCAATATAACACTCCCATCCACAGTTTTCGAAGCAAGGACTGCTTTTAAGCCATAGAGGCAATAATAGCTCTGTGGACAATAAAACCATAAAACAGGTAGCATCTACTAAATAGAAAACTGCATCTGTGCTTACTTGGGCATATCTCTGATGAGGGTAACACCACTTGCCTGCAACACACCTGCCATTTAAGGGCAGCGCTGCTGAGCAGGGGTCTGCCAGACTTCTTACAGCATCCTGACTGGTAAAGAAACAGCTTTGACATTTCGGCTCTGATTCTCCTACATATTCATGCAAAGCCTCTCTAGAGGACATCATGTCTGTGTCTCACTTGCCTCATGAAGCAAGCATCAGTGAAAATGAGAGATCTGGTGTACGTGTTTGATGTCCTCAGAAATATTGGTATGGCCTGCCATCTCATCCTCTGCCCTTAAAGCGCATCATTTGGGAAGGACTTTCTTAGAGGCAGCAGGGCAGAGGAATTCTAGCCACTTACTGGTGTTGAATGCTTTGGTCTGCAGCACAAACACAGCTGCATGGGACAACACAGAAAGCGTATCAGTTTTCCAGGCACAAAACTGCTTTCACTTTTTGCTTACACAGATGATTTTAGCAGAAGGCCCAGAAACAATCTTT
>VWZL01001922.1:233051-253564 GCA_013396915.1 Stercorarius parasiticus | reverse complement strand
TTTTTTTTTTTTAAATCTTGTATGTAAGACAGTTACTCTTTGAACACAGTGGAAGATTTCTGTGGAGCTGCTACGGCAGGGCGGGACCGTGCAGCCTACAATAAAAATACAGTCCCCCTATCACTGTGTGCTTGAAAACCTTGTGATTATCCAAACCCTTGCTAACTGGAGCTCCCAGGCTGCTGAGGAAAACCACAAGCAAATCCTAAATATAAAAAAAAAACAACAAAAACCCCAAACCCAAACCCTTTCCACTGTGGTTCCAAGACTGTCTGATCTTTGCCTTGCAGTGCTTGCAGACTCGGCAGGCTCATGTTTACCTGAGTCATAAGAATCTGAAACCAATTTTGTATTCAGATAATTAAAGTTACATTGTATAACTGAACCAGGTATGGACCAAAAAGGGGGGAAAGGGACAGTAATGCTGAGAGAAAATTCCTCACCTATTCTCCTGTTATAGCCTTTTTTAACAACGAAGCCACTTATGAGCAAGGTGCAGAGAAGTACAAGTGACTGTATTATTTGTATACCTGTCTACATATAGAATTGATACACCGTTCTCTTGAACATTTATTTGAGGATAACAGCATACATTTGCTCAGAATCAAAAGAATCAATTTCTCATGCAATAACCTTGTGCCAAATGCTCAGCTACAGCAAGGATCTGGTTCTAACAGCCAAGTTAAATCACTTTAATATGAACACAGCATACAAAACGCAGCTCAGGCTCTTCCTTGCTCTCAGCATCACACATGCACCAAAAAAACCCAAACCAGCACTCAAAAGAGGACTTTCAAAGCTTGCAAATGGGTAAAAGGCTGCTGAGAAAGGGAGACATTTTCCGGAAGGAATACAGAGAGGACTTACATTGTAGCAACCTTCTGTTGCCATCAGGAGAGGGGACAGTGGCTACAGAACGAACCTAGCTGCAGATGGATGATATTGCAGACAGTACAAGGCTGTTCATCCAGGCCTTGCTCTGGGGACACCACTCCTGCTCTTCTCTGCTATCACTTATCACGCAGGCCATCCTACTGACATCCACAGCGCTGCCTGCAGGAGCTGAGGATCTGAAGGAGGAGGTACCGTTGTCCTCCAATGGCAGTGACATTCTCTGTTTAAAAGACTGATGAGGGGGGATGTAGGTCTTCAGCGACCTACAGTTCTTCCACCAGCACCAAAGGAATCTGGTGTGGCCACATGTCTCTTGAAACTGAAAGGAAATTAGTGCAAGTATCCAAAAACTGTCCACTTTGAAAGCTCTGCTGGCATTTTTTAGTGGCAGTGGCCACCTGGAATGGCACCGCTCACACGCGGGCTGATACCAGTGTGACAGAGCAGGGCTGTGTTTAGAGCTGATGAGTCCCACTTCACTTTGCAAGTACAGTTCTATTTTTGTTGAAAAGCCAGACTGACCTGAGCCAGACACCTTACTGCAGATGCTATTCTGCAAGTGAGGAACATGGGGGATCCAGAACTGTTGAGCCTGAATGCCACTGAGCAGGTGGTCCCACTCATAAGGCAGTAATCATGATGCAGCTGGTGGATAACCAGGTTCTTCTCTGTGCTATGTTAATGGCCAATGAGACCCCAGAAGAAGGTTTCAGGAAGAATATCTACATCCCCAAGGTGGAGGGAGAGAGAATATATAAGGGATATTTTTCAGCCTGAAATTATGTTCTGGATTTAGATTCACAGGAGCATAAGACTGAGAGAAGGAAGAGGAGACTGAAGGAGGATTTAGTACCTTGTACAGAGCCATAACTGCCTAATGCTCTTTCACAGAATTTAAGCAAAAATAGGTGTAAGCTACATTCCTTGCTTGCTAAGTCTGTTGCCAAGGAGGAGAAAAATGTGAGGAAATACATTTCAGTGTCTGTAGGGGACATGAGAGACGTTGTCTTTCTGGACTTGCAGAGTAGTGAAAAACGGTGACCAGACTGGGGCATACAGTGCTTAGTGCACACCAGCACTTGCGCACTTGGGATGTTCACTACTGGCTGGGCCTTTGCAAGTCCCTGCACAAGTACAGGATCTGATAAATGCTGCTTTCTCCTAGCAACTGATGGGAGAAAAACAGAGGTAAGAAAATGGTTTCTGTCCAGAGAGGGACCAAACATTGGTTGCAGCAGTCAGATTTGCAGATCAGTGCTGAAATATCTTCAGAGCAAATGAGAGCTATGAGGAGTCAGCACACTGTGCCGTTCTCGTTTTTGCAGGGCTCTGCTTTACTGGTGCTTTCTCTGGACAAAAAAATTCATTTATGTCACTGCCAGTCTTCCCTTTCATATCCATCACTCTGGGGGCTGTAATATCTGGCGGAACCCATACTGATATGCTGTCCCCCAGGCAATACATGCCTCCAGACACTGCTCTTGGCTGGTAGAGAGCAGTTCACCAGCCTCAGGCAGGGAGGGAGATCTACTGCTGCCACACTCACACTGGCAGGAGGTTCAGCAGGTCTCAGAAGAGCCTCTGCAGACCAGATCACTCTTCTAGACTGTCATAGGCACCTGTGGCAATGACGACACAGGGGGTAAAAATTCTGGCTGTGCTGAAACCAGCAGGATCCTGAGCATTATCTTATCTGACCAGCATGTCTTCTCCTGTCATTCTTTGACTGTTCAAGCAAACAACTTAAGGGAAATCTACTTGACCTTTTTTCAGAGACAAGTACCAGCCCATATAATTTCCTCAGATACTAAACTGCCCAGCTACTGCAAATGAAGTTCAGTCAAGCAGGACTCCTTTCCCTCAGAAGACCTGTCAAAGGAGCTCTTCATCCCCAGGTCAAGTGCTCCAATTACCTCTCATTGCAAGCTCAGCACAGGCAATAAGTATGTACTGAAGTCAGAAAAGAGTCATGCTGCCCTTTCACATCCTTCTCCCCACATTCATTGATCAGGCTCTTCACACACCCTCTTTGTCTTCAGAGACACTGGGCAAAGGCAGAGGAAACTACTAAGGGTTTGAGGCTCTCACCCTTGCAGTGGACACCAGCATAGAGATTGTATCCCACCCCAAACCCAACCAAGACAGTAAGGGCTTACATTTTGGACATTGCCCAAGGAAGGCACTCACTGGACCACTGAGAAGATTCTGGCTCTGTTTACTTTACTCCCTGCGTCAGGTGTTGCATAGACATTCACAAGATCCTCCTGAACCTTCTTTTCTCCAAGCTAAACATCTGAGCTCTGACAGCCTCTCCTTGTGTGTTGGATGCTGCAGCACTTCAGTAATTTTTGTGGCTCCTCAGAGGATTTATGGCGATGTGGTGGTCAGTCTCTTCTCCCAAGTAACGAGTGATAGGACAAAAGGAAATGGCCTTAAGTTGTGCCCAAAGAGCTTTATATTGGATAGTAGGAAAAATTTCTTCACCGAAAGGATTGTCAAGCATTGGAACAGGCTGCCCAGGGAAGTGTTGGAGTCATCATCCCTGGGGGTATTTAAAAGGCGTGTAGAAGTGGCACTTAGGGACACAGTTTAGTGGTGGACTTGGCAGTGCTAGGTTAACAGTTGGACTCAATGATCTTAAAGGTCTTTTCCAACTGAAATGATTCAATGATTCTATGTCCATGTCTCTCTTGTATTGGGTAGCCAAGCAATGGACACAGCACTCCAGATGTGTCTCACCAGAGTTGAGTAGAGAGGAACGATGACCTCCCATGACCAGTTGACAGCATTATGCTTCATGGAGCCCTGGTTGTCAATGGGCACCTTCCCTGCAAGGGCACATTGTTATCTGACATGTGATATCCACCAGGAATCCCAGACACTTCTTTGCCAAGCCACTTTCCAGTCAGCAAATCCCCAGCCTGTCCTAATGCATGTGGTTATTCCTTTGCAGGTGCAAGATCTTCTTGTTGAGCTCTATGAGGTCAGCTCATTGCTCTGGTCTGTTGAGGTCCCTCTGAATGGCAGCACGGACCTCTGGTGTACTAGCCACTCCTCTCAGTTTCTGCTGTTTCAACCATCCCTCCGACTTCTTGCAGACAGTGTATTCTGTACCATTCTTTGTACCATTCTCCAGGTCATTTATGAACATGTTAAACCATATAGGACTCAGTTCCTGTCCCTGGGATCAGCCACTAGTGCCTGGCTGGACTTTGAGCCCTTTGAGCCTGGCAGCTCAGCCAGTTTTCATTCCAACTCGCCAACCATCTACCTAGTCCGTGCTTTATCAGATAGTTTTTCAATGAAGATATTATGGGAGACAGTGCAGAAAGCCTTGTCAAACTCAATAGAAACAACATCCTCTGCTTTGCTCTCATTAATGGTCTCCCTTTTAATCACAGAAGGCTATGAAGTGGGTGAGGTATGATTTCATCTTTGTAAATCCATGTTGATCACTCCAATCACTTTCTTCTCCCTCATGTGTTTGGTAATTGTTTCCAGGATTAGATGCTCCATCATCTTCCCAGCAATAAATCTGAGGCTGGTTGACCTGTAGCTCACTGATCCTCCTTCTTGCCCCTGAAGACAGGAGTGACATTGGCTCTCTTCCAGTCCTCAGAAACTTCACCAGTCACTTTCAGAGGTAATCAACAGCAATGTCCTATGACATTGCATAGCTCCCTCAGCATCTGTGGGTGCATCTCGTCAGGGCCAATGGACTTGTGCATTTCCAGTCTTTTACATATTCTCTAACCTGATCTTCCTCCACCAAGGATAAATCATCCTTGCACTACATATACGTGCTGGTTTAAGGGACCTGGAATTGCTGAAGGCCTGTCATACCAGTCAAGACCAAAGCAAAGAACGTGTTCAGTATCTCAGCCTTACTCATGTCCATTAAGACTATGTCCCCATTCTGACTCACTGGTTTGTCCAGATCTTTCATAGTTATCCCTTTGCTGCTACTGTAAAATCTTTCCTTTTGCCTTTCATCTCCCTTGCCAAATTGAACTCCATGTGGGTTTTGGCTTTCCTAACCCTCTTCCTACATGGTCTCACAGTGTCCCAGGTCACTTGCCCCTGCTTCCATCTCCTGAGTGCTTCCTCTTTATGGTTAAGCTTTGCAATTAGTTCCTTGTTCACCTCTGTAGGCATCCTGCCATCTTTGTTTTCCTGCTTGACAGTTGGAGTTTTAAGTTTCGTGAGTTTGGAGGAGGTGATCCTTGAAAATTCAGCAGCTCCCCTGGACTCTTCTGCTCTTCAGGAGATTATGAGATTCTCCAGGCAGTTCCCTGAACATGCCAAATTCTGTTCTCCTGAAGTTCAGGATTGTGATCCTCCTATTGGGTTTTTTGCCTCCTCCCAGGATCCTGGAGTCCAGCATGTCATGGTCATCAAGACTGTCCTCATGCAATCAAGACTGCCTAGCCCTCATATCCCCTACCATTTCTTCTTTATTTATAAGAATCAAGTCCAGCAATGCTCCTCTCCCCTTCAGATCCTCAGGCACCTGTCTCTGGAAGTTATCATCATTGCACTCCAGAAACCACCTGGATTGCTGGCAACCTGGGATTGTCCTTCCAGCAGATATCAGAGTGGTTCAAATTGCCCATGGAGACCAGGGCTTGTGGATGTGAACTTTCTTGCGGTTGTCTGAAGATGGCCTCATCTATCTCTTCCTGATCTGGCTGGTACCAGACACCTACCGCAAACTCAATTATGTTGACCTGCTCATTAATCCTGACCCATCAGCTCTTTGCTGGCTCCTGACCCATCTTCAGGCAAAGCTAAATGCATGCCATCTGCTTTCTCACATACAGGGCAACTCCCTGTCCTCACCTTCCCTGCCTCTCCTTTCTGTATCCTGTATAAAAAAGCCTGTACCCATCTATGGCAGCATTGCATTTGCAGGAGCTACTTCACCACTTCTCCATGATCCCAATGAGATCATAGCCATGTAACTGCATGCTGACTCATTGCTCCTGTTTGTTCCCCATTTGGAAGCACAGAGGTACATCCAGCTGTGCTGATTTCTCAGAGGAGATGTGAGAGCTTTGCCTATCATGCTGCTTGGTAGGCACTTCTTTATCTGCATGCGTATGCTTGGGGTGACCGCGCTTCCATCCTGTTTTGCTGATCAGAAAGTCTTTCCTGTCCACTTCACCCTAGACCATTTGCTGGCCAGCATAGTCCACCACTTCCTCACTTAATCGGTGAGTCATCATTTCCCTCCCTTGTTGTTTAAACCTCTCCTCACCAGGATGGACAGCCTGTTGTCAAAAATACTTCTGCCCCACTTAGTCAGGCAAATCCCATCTCTTCCAAGACACCAGCTTCACAAGTACTTTTGACCTACAGGATGCATGCAACCCTCCTCAAGCCCTTTCTTCTCACTGGAAGGACAGAGCAGGCACTGCCTTGGCCTCTATGCCCTTAACCATCACCTCCAGAGCCATGTAGTCATGCTTGAGCCTGACAGTTATACCTGGCAGTGTGGTTATGCTGCATTCATCATTGGTGTAACAGCTCCTTACACCTCAAGACCAAAGTAGGTATGGTTGGTGATTATGTATGGAGCAAGGATAAGACAAATTTGATATTTTGGACAAGGGTTATGTTCTGCAGCATTGGTAGTTAAAGTAATATTTTTTTGATTAGCAAATCAGCACAACTGAGGCATAACTTGCTGGCAGAATCAGGATTAGACAAAAGATGGTCATCTTGACTGGTGCTATTTTTTAAGGAGTACCATTGAGGCTCACACATGCCTAACACGTGTGTATGCTCCCCAGGACATACATTTACTTGCCTTTCCTCCATATGGATTCCTCTTTTAACCCTCAAATCCAGACCTAAACAGCTGTGTCATACATTCCCCTCCTTCCTTCTCACTAACAAAATCTTTCCTGAAGGTGCCACATCACTAGGGGTGGATCCTCTGTCCACCCCTTCTGCTCACTCCAGAAGAAGAGATGGTGAATAAGGAGCCCATCAGGCCATTCAAGGTCTTCCTGCCAGCAACACTGGTGTTCCTAGAAAGGGACTAAAGCTCCCAAAGTGAACCAAGTCCAGGATCGAAATGAAAACTCCGACCAGACTTCTCCATGTTAACCAGTTGTTTGGTTTTGTTTTGCTTTTAACACAGCTTGCTTTGAAAGCAAGACAAGCGTGAGGTTACTATGTAGTTTTGTGTTGTACCTGTCATGTTACACAGTGCTGGGGATCCCCTGGGAATGGGGTGTGACCCCCATCACCTGGGGTGAGCAGAGAATTCTCCTTCTGAGCTGGTATCTTAACGAACTGAGACCCTGCCATGACAGAGCACATCCTCCACGCGAGGTTGTTAAATACCAAATGGGAAAGAAACTACCAGGTACTTCTAGTGTAATTCATTTGGAGCAAGAGAAAGCAAATGAACCAGGAGGCTCTAAAGGCTTCAGCTGAGAACAAAAGACTCTCTGTTTTTAGCTTCCAAAACAGTGTTTATCTGCACTTGAACTCTGCAACTCAAAATGGCACTGCAGGCAGGAATAGAAAAAAAGGACAAATAACCCTCAATCAGCTGAGAAGCCGCCTTCCTACATTGCATTTATCATTCTCCCAGTAGTTCTTTTATTTTTTTTCCCAAGGAGAACAGAGCTTCACTTACAAGGGACTCATCCTCAAAGATTAAACAACAAAAGCACTACATCCACTTGATTACTAACCTGTGTACAAACTGATAAAGAAATTCCTAGCTCATCTGGCTTGTATTTTGTCATTGGTTATTTAACACGATAGAGGTGCAGTGTCTCAGCCATCAGAGGATTTTCACTAGTGATGGCTGACTCCCATATCTTCAGCACTGCAGTTTTGGGAGAGTCAAGGCATTTGCTGGTGACAATGAAAGTCTTTTTTTCTTCCCTTATGTGACCTATTCAATATAGTCAAAAAACATGCTGTCGTCTGGAGACAGTCACTATCACCTGGACCAGAGATCAGCATTATAATTGCCTGTCAGTACTATGATAACTACCTGATTTTAATACCTATTAACTAAAATGTCCTCTACTGTAAAGTTAAAGTGCTTTGCTATGCTGCAGCCAATGCTGATAATGGCTTACTCTTTCACGGTACAGCTCATTTGCTATGCACTTTCTGTGGCATCACCAAAAGGGCTGCTTGCATTTAATTGGTTCAGAGAAAGTGGAAAGAGAGAATAAGGAACTGAGCTACTGAACTGAAATGTACGCTGTGAGGTACAGACAAACCAGAAGGTAAGCTGTGGCAGTTGCACATCTCTTGGGCATTTGCTTTTCCCAAATGCTACGGAACTGTTGTCTGGACTCAGATGCAATAGGATGGTGCAGCCACATGGCAGAAACCCACAGGTTTATGTACAAAAACCCACAGAAAGAAATCTACACAAGCCATAGCCAGCCCTGCCTCACTGCAGGAGGTGCAGCTAAGAGTGCGTACTGAAATGAAGAGCTCTGCCCTCTCTGATCTCACCTGCATCTGCAATTCCCCGAGTGCACAGCCAGCCATCTGACAACTGCAGCCAGTGAGGAGAAGGGAGCACCTCTGATGGGTGCTGTATCACCGCATGAATATTCCTTGTTGTCGAAACCAAAAAGTTCCTTCCTTACCCTTCACTTCCACCCATTCTATTTTTTACCTATAATCCTGGAATCTCTGTGTGATGTGGCCATGGAGAACTGGGCCCCAGTCAAAGGCCTCAAAGAAAGCGGAGGGATATTGAAAGAGAGCAAGGTCCAACCTCAAGCAAAATGCTGCTTCCCAGGGATGAAGGGCAGCAGCAGGATGCATGGATGCAGCTCACATCCACAGGTGGGCAGCCACTGAGTTGAAGATCAATAATAGAGCTAAAGGCATAGCTCAGACCAGCATCGTAATGGGCTTTAAAAAAGAGCATGTTCATCCTAAGTGTAATCCAGGTTGGATGTCTGGAAAGCAATGGAGTTGCAGTGAGTCCACCTTACAAAGAGTTGAGCATAATACAGGTTTTTGTACTGGAAACATGGCCAAGGGCTCAGTGAGGCTAACAAAAAGCAAATCCATTGCTTTCAGTGAGATCTCAAATTCTGAGACAGTGAGGCCTTTTCCCAGTGAAGTAACTAAGATGATCATAGCAGGGGACAGACGCTGTTTCTGCAGAGGAACCTGCCAGGTCTTTCAGGGTCTTCAGGACTTGCTGCTGTACTCTCTCAGAGGAGTCGAAGTGATGCTGACCGTCTAATGCCATTGATGTATGTCTTGCTGATGGGCCCCCAAGGACAATCCTTCTAAGAACCCCAGTCAAAAGTCCATGACTCACCACAGAGGCTGGCAATAGACCCCAGGAGTTTAGCGTGGGTGGAAAAGGCAGGAGGTGGCCAGACTAGGAGCAAGGGAGAAGCAGCCAGCTCAAATGACAGCAGTGAAGAAAGGGAGGGAGATGAACAGAGCCTGTTACAAGCAGTTCACTCTACCCCTTAATCCTGTGTTAAGTGCGGAGTTGGACAGGCAGAGGGGTTGAGCAGGTGCAGTGGTCAGACAGGCCAGTAGAGATAGCTTCAAGCTGGCCGTGTGGGACAAGCTCGCTTTCATCCGACATCTGCTACGACTTTGAAAGAAATTTCAGGTATTGCATTAAAGAGACAAATTCCCATTGGGAGGTCAGGGCCACAGTCAGCAGCATAAGTGGGGAGGAGGGATCAGTCAGAGCAGAATAAGCCCCACGCCACAAGCAGAAAGCAGCAGGCTCCCAGCAGAGCAAGGTTTATGTTTCCTCAGCCCAAGAAGTTCAACCTATCAGGAGCGTAGGTCTGGGACAGCAGCATAACTCAGTTTCCTGGGAAACATGTCCTAAAGAGAATCTGCAGGAGATGGTATCTGTCTTGTGATTTACACACTTTTTATGAATCCACTGATGTTCAGTCTGATTTTTGCAGGTAGGACACTGTTACAGTCCCGTCTACAAATTTGACAGGATAAGAGCATGAGTGTCAAAATGAAAAGCTGGGGCTGAAGTAGAGTCCACGTCTGATTTATATCCCAAAGGCCACTCCACTGGGGGCAGGATGTCCGGGTTTGTCATCTTGCTCCATGTATTCTCCCAGAGCGCATACTGAGCAAAAAGGAGGTCATGGCTCTTGTGTCACCGACGACGATGATGAGAAATTGTTAGTGCAGTTGAGGGTAGTGAAGAACCTCTGGGATGTGTTTAATGTAAAAATTAGCTGCTTTTCTCTCCCGTTTTACTTGGTTGGGTTTTCCTCCGTATGGTGAAGCACTGCTGTTTCCTGTGCTACACAAAAAAATAAAATCAGACAATCAATTTAAAAATAGAAAGTGCTGTCTTACTCTTTTAGGGGAACTTTTCCCAGAATGTACTATTTTAGTATTGATTTTTTAAACACTTCTTTATAGGTTAGGATATATGATTTTGAAGCTTTTTATTTTTGTCTCATATATTCAGCATTGAGGGTAGAGATGAATCATGCTACCCACTGGTAATTCTTTGTCTTCAACCACAGAAGCATTTAGTACCTGTGATGGTTACTACTTTCTTGTAGAATCAGAACTCAGAACCTGCTAAATGTACAAAGTGAGGAGAATTTGCCTTGTATGACCCAGCACAAAGCAAAAACCTCTCCCAATTCCTGTGTTCCTTTAGGGGAAGCCAAATTTAATTTTAGAGCATATTTGGATAACACTGAGAACAGTACAGCTTATCAGACCTTTTAGAAAGCAAAATCAGAATATAAACAGGAATGAGCCAACTTTCACATCAGACTACAAAGAAACACAAATATCTGATGCTTCACAGTAGCATAAAAGAACCATCACTGCATTTTCAAATAATCAGTTTGTCAGATCAGAAAAGGCAGTGTCTGGAATTGGTCTCACACCTCTAGTCTTCTGCCAGGGTCAAGATAACCTCCAGGCTCAGGGAATTAATTGGGATCAGATCACTTAGCAGAGCGCCAGGAGAGGACCTGCAGAGCATGCCATGTTCCTGACACAGGCCACAGCCCCACCTTCCCCAGTAAGGGGCTAGCAGGGTGGGGGATGGCTGTTCTTTGCCACAGCACCCTTGTCCTGGGCAGTGAATTGTCTCCTGATATTTGTGCTTGAACAGTGTTGAGTCCCACCACAGTGATGCACCCAGCCAGTTTTGAAAACAGATGTCTCATGGAGAAAGTCTTTCCTGAAGTATTTTTTAATATTTAGCTGAATTTGCCTTTACTTTCTCTCTCCCTGCTTCTGTTTTTGTTTTGCACCAAAAGTAACTTTTAACATTAGAATTAATGTAAGCCATCAGCTACAAACCCTCCCAACAAACCTTCGTGCAATGAGCATCACACCTTGTGCAACAAAATGATGTACAACAGACCGGCTGCCTGATTATCTACAAGCCTACACACACACAGATCTTCCTGTAAAACCATCCATTTCATACAGTTATCACAGTTCATTCTGGAAGTAATTGTCAAAGGACAATAAGCAGCAGAAAAAGAGCAGAAACCAGAGCTGTGGATACCCAGCATGACAGTGCACTGAGCGCAGACTGCAGTCATACCACATCACCAAGACAAGCCCCCAGGCTGCCATCCACAGTGTCCTGTGCAGCGATGTCGCCAAGACAACCCAAGGCAACATATCCACAGGATAAATCCTATACCAGTCCTTCATATCCCCATAGAGGAGTCCACTCTTCGTGGACCGATGGGACAAGGAGGAAAGCAGAATGTCATTCACCTGCTCATTTGGTACGACATCTATGCCGAGTGCTGTCCTTAAAACACATTCATTGTCATGTCCACTGTCTAGGGATCCTAATAATATACTTGAAATATTTTGGGTACATTTAACAAGTGAATTAAACCTAATTAGGATTATTTAACACTAAAAAAGATAAACCAGCTGAAGTCTTTACCTCAAGACTTTTATGTAGCTCTGAAAGGCAATACTCAGCTGAGACCACGTTACTTCATTGGAATGGACTACCCTTGTGGTTACCATGAAGGAGGGAACTCAGTGATGTGCCTGGTCTGTGAGCTGAGCCAGAAATACCGTTGTTCAAACCAAAGGGGAAGAAGCGAGGAGCCAGTTTTCCTGCTTTACATGAACTGAAGCTGCTTGGACTCCCATCACCACAAATGAGGCCCAAGGGAGCTACTTGAGGAACCTTGCAAGCATCTCAGACCATCCATGCCTGTCAGACCACTTCTGTTGTCCACTGAATTGACTAATGAGAGCACCTCAGCAACAACGGAGTTTTGTGCTATTTAACAAGAAGGTGTCAATAAGGAGAAAATTGCTTACTTATCTTGTTCAGGACTGTGAAAAGCCCAGACAAGAGGATGCAGTGAGTTACCACAGGGCCTAGACCGTACAATTTTAATGACCCAGTCCATCCAGGTCAGGAAGAGACCAGGGATTTTGCAAAGAGGGATTCCAATTGACATTTTTCTGTCAGTAAGGTGAATCTAGCCTTTTCTAAGTGAATGCCAGCTTGCTGTGGCTGAATTGTTTCTTGGGTCATGCATGCCCTCTGGAAAGGCAGTGCAAAGCAGCAGGCGTGCTGATGCCTGAAGGGTAGGACAATCACTGTTCTGGTCCTGCAGACAAGCCCTCAACTAGTGAGTGCTGCCCTGAGGCCCTACAAACATGAGTTCAGTCTTGCTGTGGAAAATGAATGGTCGAGCACCCTAGGCAGCAGCCATGGACACCTTCCCCAGATCAGACAAGGTGGGGATGCAGGGCTGAGCCCTTCTGGCCGGGCAAAGTCAACCCAAGAGACCACTTGAGCAGGTCTTTCTGGTGCTCCTGACATTTGTGGTTTTACCCTGTATTTCTATTTTATTTACCATATCTCTATCACAGCTTCTCTCTGTGAAGGAGGTTGTCTTACAGCCCTCAACCTTAAAATTTCCTCCAGAAGGCAATCCTCCTTCTCCTTCCTCCTGTGTCTTTCATATTTGCCACCTTCATTACCTGCACCCCTCCTTTTTCTGGCTTCAGCAAGACGAAGTGACCAGACTCCAATGAAGCTTCAAGATGAATGTGAGACTATCGGGTTTATGTCTGAATTTTCAGATTGTTTATTATTCTGTTCCTGGCACATCTGACACAGATCATTCATTTTTTTCCCCGTTGCAGCAAAATGGACTACCCACAGTGAAAACTATTTTGTTTTCCCTTCTCTCCCTGGGCAGGAGCAGTGGTTGTGACTAGCTCAGAACCCATCGGTATGTTCAGCTAGCTTCAATTGTTCCTTTCATTGTGCACTGACAATTTGCAATGCACTTTCCTAAACTGAATTTCAACTACCATTGGGTTGCCCAATAATTAAGGGTTTTCTGCTGTTTCTTATAATGGTCTCCAGGCCTCTCCTATCTAAATCATTCTGTAACATCAGGAAATTTGCCACCCAACTAGTTTCCCCCCTGCCGGCTTTTCTAGGTCATTACTAAACATGCTGAAGCACAGCTGCCCTGGTGCTTCTCCTTAGGGCACCTCACTGTCAACTGCTTTCTGTGCTGAAAACTGGCTGTGCTGAAAACTGGCTGGTCTTATGTGCTCTTTGTTTCCTACCTTTTAAACTATGACAAGATCCCTGGACCTCACCTCTACTCATCTAATAGCCCTGATCAAAGCCTTCTAAATCCTGAGTAAACATCAGTGTTTCTCCTCCTTTCCTTCATACTGTGTTTCTTCCTCCAAAGGACCAGCCCCTTCCTGCCCATTTCTCTCATGCACTTCTAGATTCTTTCTAATTCTGCCTTTAGTGTTTTCATTTCCCTTCCCCGGAATGAAATGCAGAGCACACTGTTCAATGCTGGGCATCTTTTTTAACAAGTATGTGCATTGTTCATCACCACTGTGTTTTGAGACAGAAAAGACCACACTTTCATTAATGGCTTGATGTGACAAGATGTAGTATGCGGGTGTATGATTTATAAGGCTCAAAAGCATGAAAAAGTTAAGAAGTAGAGGGGTCCCTTATGCCTAATAATTTAGTTACCCCAAATAATTCTGCAGCCTTAAATGTCCATGAACTCCCGAGACTTTGTTTATATTAGAATTTGTCAAGCATTCAAAAAATGAGTCCAGTGACATTTCCACATTTAAAAGCCTCAAATCTGATTTGTCAGGATTTGTGGGGCTCTTTAGCAGTACTCAGGTAAGCCGGAGGGGAAAGGTAAAGGGTTTTTTTGGAAGTGGTTTTTAGTTCTGGGGAAGGGGCAGGTGGTGTTTCAGAGGCAAGAGGGTCTGCCATCCCTGCTCACAGCACAGGGAGGTGGTGGCCGGGCTGGGCGTGCAGAGGATGAAGCAGACCCAAAGCCCCAAAAGTACAGGGCTGCGGGGGCGCGGCACAGGAGTCCTCCCTTCCATGCCTCCTGCCTGCTGGTGACTTCCCGCAGAGGCAAGCAGCTTTCCTCTCTCTCTTCTTCGGTTCCCCGGATGGAAAGTGAAGAACACGTTCTTCCTTCTTGCCTGCTTGGATTGCACAATTGTGATCTTTTTCAGCACCTTCTGGTACTGCCACAGCTACAGGTGGGCTACAGCCTGCTACCTTTCTTTTTTTTCATATATATAACTCCTGCCTCAATAGTGTCATTTTAGCAATTTATTACTATGGAATATTTTGAGTTTTTTGAGGCTCTATAGTTCATGCTTACTAGCTATAGCTGTAGGAGAAAATAAACTCAGAATACTTATTTTCCAATGACTTTTGCCTTTAAGGCCAAGGCAAAAATATCATTTACCATCCCTGCAATGTGACTGACCATTTCACACTCTAATGGTCTAATACAGACACTGACTGTCTTGCAAACTTCATATTTCTGATATACTTCAAATAATTTATTATTGCCCTTGGTATCCTTGGCTACTTGCACTTCAAATTTCCTTTTATCCTGCTTCCACTCTGGCAGGTAAGATATAAGAAGAAGATTAGTTTCCACACCATTAGCATTACAAGAGCTAGATTTCCATTTCTTAAGCAATATTTTTGCTATGAATATATTCCTACTCTTTGCCATTTAACCAGAGTGCTTTCTTTTTCTTCTTTTCCCTTCTGAGTGATGCATCCTTCTGGTGACTCTGTGTTAACCAAAGACTGTTACTGCCACAGATACGTGCTGTAGCCTAATGTGTGTATATCAATAAAGGTTATATATAATATTAAAAAACATGTTACATGCAAAATCCATTTTCTCCGTTCTCAAAAACTGTTCCAGCATACTGTGGAAAAAAGTTCTGCATTGCATATTTGGTAGGAAATTTCTGATATGCTAAATTTCCTGAAACATTCATCACCCAGTGCAGACAAGTGCTTTTAAATACCTTTCCCCTTGAGAAACCTCAACTACCTAGGATCCCAAACAAAATACTTATGCATCAGGCTGCATGCTGGGCAGAATATTCTCATCACATAATGATGAGCCCCAAATCTAGGCATGCATCCAGGACTAGTCACACAGCTCCTGATGGAGAAAAATACAGGATACAAGGAAAGGTGCCTTGCTACCTATGCATGAACAGTAATACCAGGACACAGGATTAGGGCAGAACGGCTGAAGCAGTCACTTTGATAACATGACTGCATTTGTCAGTCATCAAGCTAGAAGTTGCTGCAGATTCAGTGTCCAGTCTGAATTCTCTCATGCTCAAGTCATCTCTTTTCCCACAGGAATTTTTATGTAGGCAGAGTATAGAGGGGCAAGTAAACAAACGAAGGTCCTGTGATGTCACCAGCAGTAGCCAGATTAATTGAAAGGCCTGCCTACAACTTATAGGACTACTAGGGTCAATAAGTATAGTTTCCCGCATAGCTCCTGGGAACAGCTCCTCAAACCAGCTCACCTCAAGCAATGAAATACTTGCCTTTCACCATATAAAGTCTTCAACAAACTTAGTGCTGTTAATAAGGCATCATCAAAAGAGCAACCTAGCAGAGAAAGTGACAGGAGGGACCAGGGATTTCTCTCATTTCTGGCTTGCATGAACTATGTTCATCTCAGCTGTAGTTCAGTCCAATCTGTAGGCATTTGCAGAAAACAGAGGCATAGATCCTGTGATTTTATCAGGACCATTTTTTTAGGTTCCAATTTGTAGGCTTTCATAGGACCTGCAGAAACATGGCCTTCAAAAAAAACCTGGCTACTTTCTAATCTTAGCAAAGTAGCTCTCCCAGTGATCTGCTTCCTTGATGGGTATGGCAGCAAACACCACCATTTAGACTTTAACTGTAGTTCGTTACCACTCTCTTAATATCCTTCAGAGAGCTATGTTCCACTGAAATGGGATGCAAAAAATTACATGAGTGACTCTTCTTGATCTTAAAAAAGTAGAGACAGGAGTTTAAAACAACTTATTTTCATGGTGCTCAAAGAGTAAGAATTTGAGAATTTTGGTCTGGTTTTTGAGACCAATTTGCATCTTAAATGCTAAGTTTGCGGTAGACTCCCCAGCCTCCTTCAAAGGGTCTGGCCAGTGCCAGTGGTCTGTACCCTTGTGCCTCACTACAGTCTTACAGTGCTAAAATGCTGACAGGTTTTAGGTAAGAGTTTTTCCTTCGTTTTCCCATGGTTCCTATGGAAACCAATCCCACAGCCCTTCCTGAGTGAACGCAGAAACTGCAGCAGAGTTCATAAGTGGAGATATGCCCATTTTCTGTATTGGCCAAATGTTTACTCCACTTACATTACAATAGCTTCAAGACACACAGTCAAAGTGCTATGTGCTTTGGGAGATCCTGCCCCTTATTCCAGTGATGTTGTCTCTGCTTTGTCAGGCTGTGTTCTTCAAGCAATAGTTTGTAACACCAGCCAAATTTTCACCAGCTTGTGAAACTAATTTATGTACATGAGAATGTTTAATTCAGTTCTGTAGCTCAGCAGCACATGGTGATAGAGATCTCCCGCGACAAGATACCTATAGTTCCTACATGTATTAATTTATTCATAGGAAATGCATAGATGGAATTTTTATAAGAATTAAAAAGTAATTCCTAAGAATTTAGTCATTGCTGAATATTTATAACTGATTAAAAAAAATCTTCATTAAAAAGGTAGATTGCAACCTTTAATGATGACAGGCTAGGGATGTTAGAAATTTCTAATCACAAGCAGAGATTTTCTCTGAAACGCTGCTTGCACAACATGCCTGACAAAGGAGTCAATGAACTGCAGGAAGGGAACGATGCCTGGGCACTCCGTTCCTCACAGGGCTTTGGGAACAGCCCTGTCATATCCCTCTGCACCTACACCTGACTGCATCCCTCACACCCACCTCCCATGCATGCAGCTTCGAACTTGGCTGTAGCAAAACATATCTTTGCTGTTGAGACAGACCAAGTAAAATGTACCTAGTACACTCTGAACATGAGGTGCCCAGTATAGCTTTCCATGAGAAGAGTATCCAAGGCAGAGAGGGAAGTATGTTGTAAAAGTCAGCGTGCTTTGACAGGCTCCAGCCGCCACAGGCAGCAAAAGACTTCCTGCTCTCTGATATTTAGCAAGCACGCTCAGGCAGCAACTGATCCAGCAGCTGTTTGAAGTTGCTGAAAAGGCTCCTGCTGACTCATGCCTGAGTGAATACTGGTGGGAAATGGTCAGCTGCAGGGGATCCTGCCCCTTAAACAGAAGGATTTTCTGCATGGAGAATGGGATAAATAAGTAAGTCAAGTTCTTTCCTTCCCAAGGAGTGCAACACAATCATAATTAGCTGGAGGTAAACTGGAGCATAAAGGGGACTGTATCTTCAATGCATGAAAAGTATCTTCATCCCTGTTCTATAAGAAAATGGGGACCTTATAAGTTGAATGTATTGGAGAAAAGAAACCTTTTAGTGCAACAAGTGCACAATATCCTTCCTATAAACACCATCTGTGACTGAGAAATGAAGAGATGGTTCTCCTATTTCTAGTAATGTGGCCAGCCTACCAAAGGGTATCCCAGTTGTTTTGTGGGCAGTAGAGCAGTTGCAAAGCTGACAGCATCCCCAAAATGTGAGAGAGGAACAAGCCTTCTCAAAGCCTAAGTAGAGGGCAGACTTTTCTGCACAGGCTCTGCTTTGTAATGTGCTGCTGAGTTACATGCCATTTACCAGGGCAGATGCTCTTTAGAGCAGAAGGCAGGACAGTGAAACACAGAGCCCAGAGAACATGGGAGCACTCTACAAACTACACTGCATGGTCCTAACAGCACTGGAGGGACAGAGACAAAATCTCTGCTCATAAATTTCTGAGGTACATTCTGGAGATGAATTTAGAAATATAACTGCCCAAAGTGACAGACCCAGTCATGAGACATCTACCTGAAGACACAATACATCTCCCATTTGTCTGTTATTACCCAAAGTGAGATGAGGCTGGGACCCATCTGCTAAGTTGCTCCCAAAAGATGTGTGAGATACTGATGGCTGCTTATAGCCTTCATGTGGGTACTGAGACCATGTCTTCTGAAATGTTCGAGCAGTAAATACAAATATGTAGTTCACTTGACACAAAGGGCATCCAGCAACAAAGGCAGAATAAAATCTGACATTTTCTCATTCAGCAATGAGGTTTCCAGGGAATCTGAACTTCTGTGAGGAGCTCATGATAATTCCGTGCCAAAACCCTGTTCCAGTGATTTCAGCTAACCTTCCATGTCACACCAATCAGGGAGCCTTACTGCTGCTCTGTGTCACCTGGACAATCTCAGGTGACAGTCACTGGCTGAGACAGACCTGTAAGTCAAAACACCTTTGTTTCCTGTCTGTATTCGTTATGCAGCCTCTGCTGAGATAATAGCACTGCAGGTGGAGCTGGAGGTGAGACTAGAAGTCATCCTGCTGAACTACTGTTAGGACCATACCATCCCATTGTCAGATGGGATTCACCTTTCCAAAAGGAGGAAGAGTGTCACAAGCTAGAGGGGCTCATTGGCAGAGCTTTAAACTAGGCTGGAAGGGGGAGGGGGATAATATCAGGCTTGCCTGTGACAAGCTGTGGGACAACATGCCAAGGTCAGAGGGACCGGGTGCTAGCGAGAGCCCTTAGCTTGTTGCGCTGAGATGTGCTGCTACAGTGCAACACACCTGAAGTCTTACAGAGATGAGCCAGGGAATCCTGAAGTAACAGGAGCCAAGAGGGAAACACCAATTAAATACCCCAAAGGAAGTAAGGGATGTTCCTCTAAGAAGGTAACATGTCTGACAGCACAGCTGAAGTGCCTCTACACCAATGCATGCGGCATGGGCAACAAATAGGAATTGGAAGCCCCCATGCTGCTAGAAAGCTGCAACCTAGTTGCCATTGCTGAAACTTGGGACGAATACCATGACTTGAGTGCAGCTGTTGATGGCTACAGGCTGTTCAGAAGAGACAGGTAAGGAAGGAGGAGCGGAGGTGTTGTCCTCTACATCAAGAAATGGATAGAGTGTGAAGAGCTGTCTCTGAAGAAAAGCCACAAGCAGGTTGAAAGCTTGTGGGTAAGAATTAGAGACCAAAGCAACAAAGGGAACCTTGTGGTTAGTGTCTACTTCAGGCCCCCCAGTCAAGGGGACCCTATTGACAAAGACTTCTTACTCCAGCTACAGGAGGTATCGTGCTCAAGGGCACTCATTCTGCTGGGGGACTTCAACCACCTTTACATCTGCTGGAAAAGTAGCATGGCAAGCTGTAGGCAATCCAGGAGACTTCTGGTATCCACCAGAGATAACTTCTTAAGCCAGGTAACAGACAACCCTATGAGAGGGGTAGCAGTACTGGACCTATTGGTCACCAACGCAAGTGAGCTCATTGATGACATCGAGATTTGAGGTAGCCTGCGCTGCAACAATCATGTACTGGTGGAGTTTGCATTCCTGAGGAATATAGGTCAGATGAAGAGTAAAGCCAGGTCCCTGAATTTTAGGAAAGCAACTTCAAGCTCTTCAAGGAGTTAGTTAATAGGAACCCCTGTGAAACTGTCCTCAGGGACAAGTGAACAGAACAGAGCTGGCAGATCTTTAAGGGTACTTTCCACACAGTGCATGAGTTCTCAGTACCCAGGTACAAGAAATCAGGAAAAGAAGGCAAGAGACTGGCATGTCTGAGTCGAGACCTGCTGGTCAAACTAAAGAGCAAGAAGGAAATATACAGGCAGTGCAAGCAGGGACAGGTATCCTGAGAAGAATATAGGGATGCTGCCCAGTTGTGTAGAGATGGGGTCAGGAAGGCCAAGGCACAGCTGGAGCTGAACTTGGCAAGGGATGTAAAGAATGATAATAAGACCTTCCACAAGTATGTCAGCCAGAAAGAGAAGGTCAAGGAAAGTGTACTCCCCCTGATAAACAAGACTGGTAAAATGGTAACAACAGACAAGGAGAAGGCTGAGTTACACAACATTTTTGCCTCAGTCTTCACTGGAAACCTCTCTCTCTGCACCTATTGAGTGTATGGACCACAAGGCAGGGACTGCGGGACCAAAGTCCCTCCCACTGTAAGAGAAGATCAGGTTTGTGATCACCTGGGGAACCTGAACGTACAGAAGTCTATGGGACCTGATGAGATGCATCCAGGAGTCCGGAGGGAACTGGTTGATGTAGTTGCCAAGCCACTCTCCATGATATTTGAAAAGTCATGGCAGTCAGGTGAAGTC